>JAOXYL010000078.1:12672315-12684936 GCA_028564955.1 Terapon puta
GATGGAGGCACAGCTTCTCTCTCTCTACTGCCTTCGCAACCGGACGCGGAGCATAGACCCGAGCTGTCCCCCTATGGCATCATGCAAAATCCACCCCCATCCCACATACACACTCACTAGTGGTTTCCTCATTATGTAAATGATACTCTGGCCCAATACAAAGAGGTGCAAACAAGTTTACTTCCTGTGTGTGTGTGTGTTTGTGTGAGGCCAACCACATTTCACAAACTTACCAGACTTTTTCATCATAATTATCACTTGTATATTTGGGTGTTCGTCAGCCTTTGACAGGCCCTTATAGTCATTTTGGCAAACCAACACATGATAAATCTTTTTTGATTGATTGATTTTTGATTTGTCATTGAAGAGAAGAGGAAAAAGGCGTTATCATTAAACAGGTTATTACTGTAGTCAATCACACCTACTCTCTTTCTTATACAACATGTCAAAACCCTTTCTGCTGCAATAGTGGAAGTACTGAGGTTGTTTACTTGAGTAAAATCCATCACACCACCACACTATATATACATGAACAGCTCAGTGTGCACTGTAGAATAACCATATGCACATTATATAAACTGATCATATGCTTTGTATGTCAAGTCTTCAAAGTAAGAATCAGATAAATGCATGGGGTATAATCTAGCATAGAACAACACTCAAGTAAAGTGGCTCACTTAAGTACTCGAGTAAAAGTACTTAGTTACTCCCCAAGTGCACTGAGCATGGCTCGCTCTCACTTGGCCTACCTGCAGTCAAACAGCACCTGCGTGTGCTTTTGAATGGTAATGCAGCTTGGGTTTCCTTTCTCTCTGTCTGATTGGCCAGAGATGACATAAATAAAGAGGGGGAAAACTATAGGAATCATTTTGAATACCTCTCTAAAAATTCTGATATGAATGTATAGTTTAAAGCCAGAGGCTAATAATCAAATGAATTCAAATAATTAACTGACCTATTTAATTACTTGATTTGAATTTGAATTTTTGTTTTTGTTTTGATGCAGCGCAGCTGTGCTTCATCTACATGTGACGGCTCATTAGTTTGAAGTGATTTATTGCTGAATCTTACTTCAACACTGAAACATTGTTTGTGTGACAGTCACGAGGAGGCGCACTGTAGCTAAGAGAAGAGGCAACTCCAAAAACAAGTGTACAATGAATACCCACATTATTAAACAGGGAAAATGACGCTGTTAGTTAACTAAACGATATAAAACAGGATGTAAATATAACAGAATAGATTGCATCTGTGTGCCAGATTTATATACACAACTGGCTGAGTTCTTCTCACAGATCCCATATGGTCTAGCGGTTAGGATTCCTGGTTTTCACCCAGGCGGCCCGGGTTCGACTCCCGGTATGGGAACTTCCTTTTGATCAGTTAGTAAATCCTACCTTGAAATATTTTTAATTAACAAATAATTACCGGCTCCAAATGTCTGTAGTGACATAAAAGCCGAGAGATGGCTTGCACACGAGGTGGAAGGATTATGTGAAGGAAGTAACCAGGCCTTTCACATATGTTCAAGTGTCTCCAAATTCTGCACTTAAAATTTTAATTGAATTAAGTGAAACTGCAAAAGTGTTAGCATTAAAGATACTTACAAACAATGAAAAGTAAACTCAGTCATTATGCATAATGGCTAATTTCAGAAAAATAAATATTTTACTGAAATGTATGTATTGTCTGAGTATTGCTGTATTAAGTTCACTGACTTTAATGCTGCAGTTGGTAAAGACAGCCCCAATTTAAAAATAACGTTTATACTTAATCTTTTGGGTAGCTTGTGATTTCACCCCAATAATATAATAATATTTGTTGACATTAGTTCTGAACCTGCCAAGTAACTGAAGACTATAGCTATAGCTAACTATAGTATAGTTAGATGTGAAGTAAAAAGTACGATGTTTGGAAGTATGAAGCTGCAGAATAGAAAAATACTCCAGGGAAACGCACCATATGCATATGAGTAAAGATTAATATGTGCATGTGATTACAGCCGAACAAATTAAAATGCTAAATTCAGATTAGAGAACTGTTATTCAGTAGTGGCCTTTTCTTCAAAGAGGTAAAAGGAGAAGGCAATTTGGACTAAATGCTGCTCTGTCTGTTGTTTCTAGTTCACATTTGTTTACCTGGTGGTGACCTATGTCCTTTATAACCATTCAACTTTATTCTTTCACTCAAACACATTTGACATTTGGATACCATGAGTGCATGTTGTAAATGATGCTCAATTTGTAAAGAGATCTTAAAAGGAAATGTAGTTCTGCTCTTGATCAGCATGTTGATTTTTATGAATGGGTAAGAATTATGTGAAAGATTATGACTCAAATAATTGCTTGAATTTTTGTTTAAAAAAAAGCAACAACAAAAAGGAAAAATCAAATATAATTGAAATATCAATATTTTACTCCTGGATGAGGAAGTTGAGGTGATTATGCAGCACAGACTTCCTGATATTTCAGAATAATTCTGACACTTTGTACAACAAACACAAGTCATCTGAAGTATTTATTAAATGGCATGAAAAATAAATTTATATTTCATGAGAATTTTCAAGTAATTCATCAAAAACAACCAAACAGAGCAAATAAACGGCTTTGACTGTAAACATGATCGCTTCATACCCAGTTATATAATACACACTACAAAGTGCTAAACTTTCAGGACAAGATGCAGTTTACAAATTCTAACCATAATTCAATTGTCTCCAGGACTTAACATAAACAGAATTAACAGCAACTTAAATACACCAAGAGATTTCACTACTTGAACTTTATGTAGACTCTTCAATAAGTGAATTTTTGCATAATTTTCAACACCCAGTTGAGCTTAATGTTGTCTGTGCTTGGAGCCTTGCAGACAACATCCACCCCCGCAGCTTAAACGTAGATTTCAAGTGCACTTAGTGCCTCGCTTTCCATTTCAGTCGGCCTCTCGGCCACAGCCTGAGAGAGGAAGTCCTCCAGGAAGTTTTCAGTGTTGGGCTCCATCACACAAGTATTCATTTGTGACACTGCGCCGGCAGCGCTGTTCCCGCCGTCCAACTGCTCGACTCCGTCTTGACCACTGGCGAGCATCTCCAGGAAGTCTGTGCTGTCCGGTGAGAGGTTGCTGGCTGTGGTTGCAGGTGAGAGCAGGTCCGAGAGAAGGTCGTCGCAGATGGAGCCGTCGTAGGTGCTGGAGGTCACGGTGTTGGGAGATCCCAGATCAGTGCTGTCCGGTCGAAGACTGGCTCTCCCCTGTTGACCTAACATTTTATTCAGCTTGGCGAGCTTCTTCTTCTTTGCCTTTAGTTTCTTCAACAGTTTGTACCTGAGGGCGTCAGTCTCACTGAGACCCGGGGGAGCCTTTGAAGACGGGTGTTTCTTTGAGGAGGATATTTCAGGGAGGCCCTTTGTGGTATGAACAGGAACTGATGTGCCGGAAACCGCTGCAAGGTTTGTTAGGGATTTATGGAGGTTAGACGTTATAGGTTGAATTACCTTTGATTTGTCAATGAGAGGGGCAGAGGTAGAGAGCGGACTCGGGCTGTTTGAGCTCTTGCCGCCGAATCCACCGTACATTTCTGCAGATTTTAGTCGAAGACCCCCACCTTCCTCTGTCTTAAGCTGTAGTTTGGGGAAGAATCCTCCGGGAATCTGCTGTTTTCTTACAAGGTTCGGCGTAGAGTGAGCTGGAGGAGCAGGCTTTACATGCACAACTGAGGTGGGGGTGAGTTTGGTCACTGGGTTGTGAACTTGGTGTAGTGGGTGTTTGCTGAGCAGGAAGGACCAGCGGGCATTCTGGTCTAGTGTTGACGGCACTGTGGGACTTTCCTGACTGGCTGACAGAGGGGAGGTGTCGGTAGAAGACACCGGCGATGCTTGCTGTGTAGTTTCCGTAGGCGGTGTGTTCTCCTGAGCAGCAGCACGTGCAGGCTTGATTTCGGAGGGCTCCGAAGATGCAGGCGGTGAAACATTCGAAGCTGCTTTGGATGACACAGCTTTTTTCCCGGCTTGTCTGCTACCAGCTTTACTTCTACCGACTCCTCTCCCTCTCCTTGTACCAGGCACATACGTAGGATCGGTAGACGAGCCATCCTCTGGCTCAGATGAGTTGCTGGTGATGGGGAGCTCAACATCAGGGGGCATTTCACTCCCTATTTCAGTGGAGGAACTATCAGGTGCAGATTCAACTATTACGTTTGCACTGAGAGAGCTCAAATCCTGAGTTTGTCTGCTGTCAGTCAAAGGCTGCATTTCAGAATCTGCGTTTAATTCCACCAGTGTGAGTGTAATGATGTCGTTGTGTGAAAGGCCCTCGAAGGTGTTGAGCAGCGTCGTGGAGCCGATCGATGTATCAACCCCGCCTGTGATGGTTGTGTCCATGATGCTACAGTCGTCTTCATATGCCAAGTCAGTGTAACTGTGCGACATGAGAAGATCCGGAGCCTTCAGTTCATCTGCTGTTACATCTTTGTCACACAGATTGGGGCTTAGCACGGTTTTGGATGGGGGGGATTCAGGGAAAGTGCTGGAGGGAGAACAGACACGAGAGTCTTTATCCTCCTCCACCTCCCAGAACACCATGTGCATCTCCTGAGCAGGGACCGGCAGCTTGCAGTGGGTCTTACAATCCGGATGTTTCAAGTCATCGTACTCCGACCACGACCCTGTGAGTATCGGGGATGACAACAAACAGTTATGACAAAACAGCAAAAGCAGCACAAATGCTTATATGTGTCTTAGACTCTGAAAACCAACTTCAAGGCCAAGGTTGATCAATTATTCATTCACCCTTACTTATCACCTAATGATTTTAGATGACAAATAATATAATAATAACTTTTAAAAAACGTAACCAAGAAAGTGTCTCACTAAGACTAATAACCTCGTATCTTTGCCAAACAGCTGCAGCACATTGGAAAGATCATAAGAATGACAAAAGATAATGCAGACTAATCATAAAATAGATACATTTTAGACAGAACAATTAAATATTGGTAAAATCTCAGCAGAGAAGCTGAATCAATTATTTTTAAATGACAATGAACCCAGCCCTAAATGGCTGGGATCTTCCCTCATTTAAAATAGCATGAATTGTCCAGCAGAATGTGCTGTTGGCAAGCTGCAATGAGGAACAGAAATTTAAGCCTTTGTGTGACTCAACTATTAGCTACAGTTTGTGGTTTTAGACAAAGTGCAAATGTGGCAAACAGAGGTAGAACAACTGGTTCTAACATTTAACTTCAGTTATCCATGTGAAAATACTGCAAGAAATGTACCAAATGTTTCAAACAAGCCTGCCATTAGAAACAAATTAATTGACCTATATTTTATCAGAGCCAATGAAAAAAAATATAGTTTCAGTAATAAAACCATGACAGAACCATTCTAAAATACATACCATCAGAATTGGAAACCCAGGCGACAAAGTGCTGCTGGCTGTACTGTATGACAGTGGTGACAGAGTAGCGTTTCCCCTCAAAGCTGAAGGCGTAGATTTGGACATCATTGTCAGGAAGGCCTTCTACAAAGTGCAGCCCAAACACAGGAGGCACTCTAAACAAAACACAAAGTCTGGTTACATGGATGGAAAAGTGGAGGCATAGGTAGGACATTCTCTAAATTACTGCATTTGCCTTACAAAGAAAAACATCTGTATGAACCAAAACTTGGGCCTTTTTATTGTGAGCATTATCATCATATCTTTTACTGACAATTTGCATGTTCAGTGATGACGTAATTGAATTTTTTCCTGGAGATACCGTATTTTTCTGACTATAAAGGTGCACCGATTATAAGGTACATTAAGTAAAACAAAACAGTCAGTATGTATTACTCCGCGAGGCTCCTGACTACGGAAGCTGTAATGCTCTGACAACCCAGTAGTTTAACAATGTCGTACTAAAACATTTTGAGAGATTTCTGAGCACGGTGTACCACATAAAAACAGTTCAGGGTCAGTAAACACAACCAGAATTAATAGATAAAGCGCACCATCTATTTTTGAGAAAATTAAAGGATTCTAAGTGTGCCTTATAGTCCAAAAAATAAGGTGTGTTACAGCCATTTTACGAGTGCTTTGGTTCAGCATCTATAGGCAGACAATTCAAGTTAATTAATGTGTGTTGTAGCTGTGAAGGCTCATAAAGGAGTTTTTTGGTATCTTGCTGACCTTTAGATCTCCGCTGGACTGTTTCTTCCATATAGCGGACTTTGCTGTGGACAGTTTGGAGACTGAGAAAACCACTCTGCGCTTATATCAGTAATTCCTCAATACTTTGTTGACATTACAATTATTTTATCCTCTATGCTGCTGCCGCAGTATAATTACAGTAGGTGTTTTTTATTGCTGTGTGCATCTTAATCAATTGTTAAAAACACAAAAAGAGCAAGTGATGTTTCTCAACAACATTCAGTATACAAATCAGACGAGAAGCTACAAGTGGTCTCCAGTTTCAAATACCTCTGTCAGCTGAGTTCAGCTCCCTGATTCAGAAAACTAGTTGAGCAGGTTGTAGTTACCACTAAATTCAAACAAAACAATAAATCTCAAACTTCCTGACACCTGAAGCTGGTAAGATGTATTACCATGCGAGCATTTTTTTTAACATAGCACTGTTAAACCACTTCAGTCTTTTACTACTAAAATAAAGCCAGTGATGGTATCTTTATAAACAAGTTGTCAAGGCCCTGGATAATAAAGCTAAAAGCTACCATCACTGTGATATACTTGAATATACTCTACCATTATAATTTGTTCCACATTCACCAGATTCCTCCTTCAGAATACTTTGTGGTAAGAGCTTGAGTTTTAAAACATCCTCTGATATGTGACATTTAGTGACTTTGATTAAAAACATGTGATTTCATGTCATTATGTTTTAACTGCTTACAATGATTGCATGCTCAACAGTGGTTTGTATTAATTAATTGGCTGAATTCTATACATCCTACTTTACGCAATACTATCGTCATCCTCTAAGCTTTTTAAACCTGTTTGGCAGCTTCAAGTTTAGCTTTCTTCTGTTTCTAATTCCACATGAAGTGTGTATGACTTACGTTTTAATAGTTAATCTAACATTAGGCTAATAAGGGACAACAGTTGAAAACTGGTACATTTACAGTGATGCTCGTCAGTCAACATTAATTAAGTCCTTGAAGATGATATGAAATGTGATTAAACAAAAATCACAAAGGCAAGGTCATCGCAAAGGCTCTGTTAATGTGTGAGATTTTTAAAAGTAAAAAACAGACAGTTGAATTGTTACCTCTCCAGTGTCATAGTCCTCCTCTGGTTCGTTTTGTGGCACACGTTGCAGGGGGCCGAGTGAACTGCGTGGAGTGGGTGCCACTCGGGTAAAATACTTGTGAAGGTGGGGAGAGTTTTCATAAGCCTGAAAAGTGAAACATGAATTACATTAAGGTTTTATACAGCTGCACTAAAATTAGTATTTTCAGAAGAGGAGGAAATATATTCAGCACATATTAGAGAATAATTATTTTACAAAAGATATATCTGATGTCTACATATAATCAACCACAAATTGTCTATCTATGAATTTGGTTATGATATTTGTAATATAACTTAATAGAGCTTGCATCAACACGTGGTATAATTACTATTTAATAATCTGCTGTGGTCAGATGTTCCTAACAGACAGAAGATTAAGTTTTCTCTACTCCTAAAAGAACAACAATGTACCTCTGAAACCTGAAACCTCAGCCATTCACTGAGTTAGTGCTGAAACACTTTGCCCCCTCGACAAACCAAGCCCATTACTGGAAAATTAAGCAGCAGCAATTATCTTAATAAATGGATCGTTTAACAACTTCACTTGTTCTATGTTCTCCAGACTTCTTGTATACTGTTGCAAATTCAATACTGCCAACACAAGTTTTGTACTGATGGTCAGACAAAAACAGGCTATTTGAAGACGTCGCCCTAGACTTAGTCCTGAGATTGTAGAGCCACCTAAGATAGCATCAATTCATATCAAACCTGAAAAAAAGCATAAAACCAGGTGGCTTCAATGGACACCTTTGTTAAACGCACCATCAATTATCAAACTGAGAATATTAAACCATTGTTAGAGATCAGTCAGTGACCAATACAACATTAAAAGTGACTTGTGGATAAATGAGCTGATGTGCTGAGAGATTAAAGAAAAACAAAAAGCCACATAACAAGGAACTTATCCAAACTTGTCTTCAATGACTCATTTCTTTATATATTTCTTTTTCCCCTCTCCAAACAAACCTGAGGCAGAGTGGGAGATCATCCAATTGCTACAGTGAGTGATGTGTTTGTTCCCACCATGATTACTCTCAACGCAATTGCTTTCTCTGTGCTTACAATCTCTGAAGCAAGCTTTGAAAAAAGTTTTTTTATCAAGTATACGTCACTTACCTTTCCTTGGTGGCAGTTTTGCAGTCGCTGCACTTAAACTCCCAGTGGAAGGTCGACTGGAAGAGAGGTTCTGCCCAAGAGTCCATCGCGAGCAGAAGTGGCATGGCAAACACTGGAGTTTCCCTCTGACCTGAGAAGCATAAACAAGCAGCGGTTAGAGCATCGTCACACGTAAAAGAAGCTGCGGTCACACCCTCTATTTCTGGGTATCAAAAAGAATTTAATCTCTGGATGAGATATGGGAGAAATTACACACGCCTGCACACTAAGAAATAAATGTCTCTTCTGCTCGTGACGAAACCTTGTCTGCATTACTTTCCCCCTCACTATCACAGTCCATTTCTTTCCCTTCAAAATCCAAGGTTGACGTGTCCAGATCCATCATACTGTTATTATCAGAGAATAACAGTTGATTTGAAATATCAACAGTAACTACTACCTTGGATTCTCCACAGGGAGTCATGACTTTAATTTCTAAATATCTAAAAGCACAATGCACTGAGATAGAATGATGATTTAAGATAATTAAGTGATTTAGCTGTTTGAAAATTTTGCATGGAGCCCCATTTACACAATGCATAAGCTATGTGCATACATTTTTCAGAAGCAACTTGCCATAACAAGACAGGCTACTGTTCTACACTAAGATTTGTTTGGCAAAAAAGTGGCATTAGGTTATCGGAAATCTAATATTCATGAACAGAAGGCTTGAGGGGCCCTTGGAGCATTGTGTTGTTGAGTTTGAAAAACATTCGCTGAGACATTCCTCCCTTGCTCACAGTAGCTTGGCACAATTTGCATATTGTTCCTGATTAGGTCACTGATTTCCGATCACTACTGGTAGAGTCAGTTGGTTTTATGTATTACCTTTTTCCAGCTGCGTGGGATAGTCTGGCTGCATCAAAAGGAAAACCAATGGCTAATTTTAACACTGACCTTTTTGTTGTTTTAACAGTGATATCTGATATAATCTTTTTAGCTGCCTCTAGCCTGAACTGGTGCGATGTTGATCAAGGTGAAAACTACTGTCAACTACTGTGAAACATACTGTTAAAAAGTCCCGAAAGGTATCTAAACCATACATTTCTCATTTCTAAATTATTTCTAATTTTCTAGACTTCATAAATTCCAACTTATGCAACTGTCCTGTCTTCAGTGGCCAAGCTTACCCAGTTTGCATTGTAGCTTGGGTTGCAGTAGTTTGAAGTTTGACATCCTGAGGCTCTGTAGGTCTGTGTTGGCCTTTTGCAGCACATGATTTGGCACCCTCACAATGCCATCTAGAAAGAAACAAATTATGATAAATAATACCAGTCATAAAAACATTTCCTTATATACTCAAATAAATTAACTATTCACCAATAAATTAAGTCAAAGTGCTTTTTAGACATTCGGTGAACAAATTTTCATTAGAGACATGACAATATTTTTTGCAAAACAATTTCATGTAAGCAAGCAAAAAGGCCCTACATTTTCTCAATTACGTCTTGTGGTATCCAGCAAAATAGATCATTTCCTTCTAATGCACCCAGCCTTAAATACAAATCACCCGCCAAACATCCAGCACTATTCCAGTTACAGCAGAGGTAAATCACATTTCTGTTGCACAGTTTGATCTTCAAAAGCAGCGCGCGGATTGAATTGTTGATCTCATCTTGAAAAAAGAAAACACTGAACAAATAGAGAGTTCAAACTATTGGTCAGCACTGATTTGACTAGCTTGGTGCTGATCACGTGATCGCACTTACATGAGGCTGGGGAGTTTGGGAAGCCTCCCAGCACGCACTGGGGAACAAGAGCCATTTACCTAGTCTCATGTTATTAGTTTTCCTGTGTCAGTGTTACTGGTGTTTCTCTTTTCGTCTTTGTGCGCCACAGTGTCTCCACACCTAAGTAGTTGATACAAGTCACGATGAGTCAGTGTGGATACACTGCCAGTGATCATGTGGGATGTGTGATGATAAGGGCATTTATTGTATTTTATTGCCTAAATTAACATATATAGGCATTTAAAGGCAAAAGGAGTGGTGCGCTGCTTTTCCTGTGGCTGGGAAACAATCTGAAGCGCTTCCTTTAAGTGGAGGAGAAACATTTGCCAGTTGAAGGATGTGTAACTTTAAACAAATCATGCATCTGTCAGAGCTATCAGTGTTTAATGACATGTCATTAATTATCAATGAGGTAGTGATGCCTCAGAGATAACATGATACCAACAATCACCTGCTGGCTGGTCTGCTTATTTCTTATTTAACTGTGATAGCATAATGCCATGTGGTCGAGCATATATGCCGCTTTTGATGGTTGTATTGAGCGCGGCATCTGGCGCTGGCAGAGGAAACCTTTAGATGATGTGCAAATTTCCCATGCACAGGCATGCACCTGCTAAGTTATGGTAAACACCCTGTAGGATTTGTTGGTTGCAGTTTGCAAACATAAGATTCAAAACTGCTTTGGCTCAACCACCAGAAATGGTTTCAGGTGTTTTTTATAGAGTCCCGGACTCACACATTGCTCGCTGTTATTGAATGGAGGCTACACACCCACTGCCCAAATGCTGGTGCTGAGAAACCTCCAGGGAATGGTCAAAGAAAGAAATCCAGGCAGAAAGCAGCTACAGACAGCAACACACATCTCTAGCAGGTCAGGTGATGATTGCTTTGTGATGTTGATTATGTACAAGTCTATTCATTGCTTTAAGGAAAATCCTACTCATAGTACCGACCCTTCAGTGAGAAAATGACATAAAAAATATTCTGACACATCAATTCATAACAACACTCAGCTCACAATAACACCTTTCTCAGAAACGTACAGCATCTGAAAATAACCAGGGGGTTCTCCCTAAAACATCTTAGTCATGATCAAGCTTGCTCAAACATGCAGAAAGGTAGTTTTGTTTGTGACTTGCTGTTCTGACAAAAAGCGGCAGATCAATTTTAACTCTGCTCTTAAGAACTGAATTATCAAGACTTGGAGATGACCCTTGTTATTTGCATTTGAAAAACACAGCCCCGGGCAACACCAACCAAAACAATCTGCCTGGCTAGAAAATACAAGGGACTCCGCTCCTCAAGTGACACTATATATATTTCTAACTTTTTGTTGATTGTAGATACAATACTACATAAATCAACCACACAGTTCAAAATGATCCATTTAATTAGATAATACTTTATCTGTAAATTAACTCACCTCCGCCAGTCTGTTGGTGAACCTGGATGGCAGCACAAACGTCTTCATATTCTCTCATCAGCCGCCAGACAGACGACTGCCGAGGCTCATCCTTCAGTTTATACTTCCTCAAGCTCTTAAAGTTTACCAAAGCGACAAGCAGCGAGTCCAGCCAACACAGGCTGTCACTGTTCCTCCAGAAGAGCCGATTCGGAACAGGCACAAGATCCTCGGACTTAGTTATTGTGGCGGTGGACAAATCCTCAGTTTGTGACTTAATGTCCTTACATGTGCTGATGTACTGAGGCGACGGAGAGTGGGTTTCAGTTAAATCAATGTCCTTATCTGTGAAAAAGGACTTACTGGAGTTCAGACCGCAGCTTTTGTTACTAACTTGAGGAGGACTCTTCACCTGCCTTAAGTCATCCTCTGACTCTGATATAACTGCAGCACCGCTGTGAGGAGAGCGCACAGCCTCATGGCCAGCAGCAATCAACGAGACGTCTGATGAGCACTGCAGATGTCCAGCTGTGTCCGAGCACGCAGAAGGAGCAAAACGATCTTTGCAAGCAACATTTCCTGGTGCCTTGTCCAGAACATCATCCCCAACTTGTGGTGACTTCTGCTCTTTTGTTTCTGCAACTGGAGGGTCCATGTGGTATCCGTTTACCTTTTCACAGTCTGTCTTGGGTGATGCATGATGGCCATTACTGACGGCCTTTACAGCATCATCATCTGTTTGGCTGACAGGTAGTGCGTCAGAGCTACTTAGTGGCCCGAGACTGTTGAGTTCACTTGATCGCAGACGTTTGTGCGCTGGTTTAATCAACTCTTCTTTTTCCAGTGCCAGGGCATTTTTCCTTTTGTTCCCAACTTTTGGCTCCGCAGGTACCAAGCTAGCCAAAACATCCTCCAAAGGCCGGCTGACAAGAGGGAAAAGGCACTGTGCAGGAATAGATATGGAAAGGTTAACATGGCAGAAAGAGAAACAAACAAAAGAAAAAAAGACATAAAACTGTTTTGTTGGTTGTGTGTGTGTGTGTGTGTGTG
>JAOXYL010000078.1:12701721-12734607 GCA_028564955.1 Terapon puta
TGAGACCACTCACACCAAGAGAGAGAGGTTTCATCACAGAATTAAAAAAAAGTCACCCAACATAATGTTCTTTTGATGTTCAGCAGCCAGGTGGACACGAGGACTTTTTTTATGGGACAAATTATTATTACATTAGCAATTTCTGCAAACATTTCCATCAACTATCTTTTAAAGTATTCATTGGCTTGGCAATACTGACTACATGGTGATATATAATGAATCATGAGTGAAGTTTTTCATCTGATTCTGTATTTCAGTAGCTCAGTCTGTGGAGACTTGGCTGTCTACATGGAGGTGGACTGATAGCTGGAGAGGTGCCAGTTCACCTCCTGAGCCCTGCTGAGGTGCCCTTGAGCAAGGCACTGGACCCCAAAACCTGTTCAGGGCGCTTCAAGAGGGCAGCCCCCTCACTCTGGCATCTCTCCACCAGTTTGCATATGTGTGTATTCATATGTGTGTATATGTATATGTAAAAAAACAACAGAGTGCAAATGTAAATTTCTTTACTGAGAGACTAATTAAGGGTGTTCTTCTTCTTCTTCTTTAAACGCCACGTTGTTGTTTATTTCATATTGTTAGGCAGTGGACAGTAATGTTCTGCAATTTCCATTCCCAATAAATCAAAATATTGTTATCTTCAGTATCTTGCACAGTGCCTTTATGAATCTGTTCCTCGTGTACCTATAACCATAATGTGTTTAATTCAGTATTTAAGCCCTCTGTATAGATCTGATAAAGATAGTACTCAGATACACAAGTGTATCATCGCTCTCTAAGTCAGTAAGCTTCAGCACACAGGACTGGATTGACAGGACTCTTATTGTGTTGGCTTTAGAAAATAATGACATGCTGTATTCTTCAGAAGTTGACATTAAAGGTTTGGTGACTGACACACAATAAAATATCTAATAAAACATCTGTACAGCAAAGTGTTGATAGGCGGCATGTCAATCAGTGCTTCAGTATAGTACAGCTTTGTGCTTCATTTCTGTCGAAAGAGCAACTAAACATTTATATTTACTAACTGGATAATATTTACATGGGTTTTATATAATACAATATTGAGTACATTTACAGAGAGTACTTTATTACTGTGCACCTAATCCACTGAATCTCAGAGGACAATATCGTACTTTTTACTCCATCACATTTATCTGACAGACTTACGCTGATTGGTTGAATAACAATCTCCTACTTCTTAAACTAAAGAAATGATTTAAAACTTCCTCGGATTAGCTGATAAATGCTTTCTAGTGAAGATGAAAAAATTTGTTTTCCTCATGAAAGGTTTACTTTACAGAGGTAAGAGGTTCTCACAGGACTACAGCACTACAAACCTACGATGATCTCATGGACCATGATGCAATGTTGTACATTAAACTAACCAACAGCATGTTATTTAGTTAAAGTGAGCTCAACCTTAAACATCTACAGCCAAAAAATACAACATGCACATAGACACAGCAGTAATATTGAGCCAGAAATATTGGATATAAAATTAAAAAGAGAGAGAACAGCATGATGTATTGATAGTATTTTACATTTTAGACTTTGTGTAAACTGTGCTGATGATACTGATACTTTTACTGAAGAGAGGTTTTGAGTGCAGGGCAGTTTGTTTTTCTCTGTATGAGCTTGTGCGGCTGTTTCATTGTTGAGACAAACAAATCAAGTCTCGGATGAAATTTGAAATGTCAGAGGAGTTGCTGATATTGTCTTAACTTAATATTGAGAGAGGAACAACAGAAGATTAAATTAGCAGAAAGATGTGCAGGGACATCAAAGAAAGGGGGATGTAAATACAAACAGTGCCATTGATTTGTCAAAAGAAAAAAAGAAAAGCAAAAAGATGAGTGGATTATGCTGTGTGTGGGGCATGTTGAGAGCTGGAATGACTGAATAAGGTAATCAGGTCACATTATACACACACATTATAGGTTTGATTTACAGTGATTATACTGCAACCACAGAGCCAATATAAAAATATTTCCCTGTTGGGAATTGCAAATAAGGCATTTCAGCACTTCATACACACTAATTAAATGACTGGCCTGGCTCTGTAACACTCTCTACAGCTAACAGGCTGAGGAAACAAGCCATCATGTGAACCAAAGGTGCTGTTTTAATCTTATCTATATATATCTCACATGTCACACAACCTTATCACCTCTCTCTAAGACAGATGGGACCGTATGCATATGGGGAAAAACTAAATTCTCCAGTACTAAAACTGCCTAAGATATTTAGACCAAGCAGTTAAACCATTTACAACTCAGGTACCAACAAGTCACTGTGTCATGTCATTGGTTAAATACAAAGAAAATGAATATAACAACAACAGAAAAAATCTTTTTTTTTACATGGCATTACTGTATATAAAATGAAAGGGGTCACTCTCTACAGCCCTACGTAGCTCTTAAGCTTATAGCTCACCATTTTGTTTTTTTTCAAACATATTATTCTTAACAATTTTATAAGTACTAGCTTTACCTTATTACAAATCCATCCCTTATCATGGCATATGTTAGCTTGTTTGGATGTGTTACTGCCTCCTGGTGGACAAAAAAGATGCCGCTTTAAAGAGTAAGGCCATCTTCAGGCCAACTTAAATCCTCATTCATTTCAAGTGAGCAACTCAAGTGGATTGAAGGACACCGTGGCATGCAAACACCAGATCCTGTATCCTGCACATTCTTTGCCAGTGCAAACCTGCGGCTGAAATGGTGAGAAATCAAGACAAAACTGTACGCAGATGATTGGAAATGTGGATGTCATGATCATGTATACAGAGACATGAATAATTAGTTGTCTCATGTTCCACATTAATCACTGTTATGACTCAAAACCATGATACCAGTGCGCATGGAAACATATTCACCGATAGCTTTCCTGGAATCCCATGGTATTATAAACCACAGTGCAGTGTTTCAATGTCCTCAAATTGTGTATCTATAACTCAAACTAACCTGGATCCCTATTTCATTGTTTCACCCCTGCAACACAGGACCATTTGTCACTTTACTAATCTCATACAAGGCTGAACTGCAACATTTTACACTCTGGTTGATAGTCTGCTGTACCGCTGAGAACAACCAGCATCCGTTAAGTTCCTTTTTAAAGAGGCAGTGACTGACTTCCTCCCTACATGTCCAGCCCTCCGATGATGTTTTGAAACTTAAAACAGTTCACGGTTTGGTCTTAAAAAAGTTAGCTGGGAGGAAGGTCTGGGATTTGGGCATTCTCAGAATCAGAAGTGCACTTTGAAAGGGGTATTACAAGTGAACATGTGCCAGTGGGTTTTATTATCAGACTCTCATAAACAGTCTTTTACTCAGGATTAGGACACTGATTTTTTATTTTTTTTAGCACATTCATTAATGGAATGGTTATCAGCTAAACCACCTTACTGATTAAAATGTGACAACTTGATTGGATGTTAGTAAAAAGCCATTATTATCACAGTGCACCCAAATTAAGGACACACTGGCAAACATAATGTAGCAGCATAATATGTAGCATAATATCAAACAGTGTGTGCACCTTGCTGAATAATATATCAGGTTCTTCCTTTAACTGCTTTACTTGACTCACTCTGCATCTTTTTTTTCTTGTATCATGAGGAAGCCATCATTTAATTTGGCATCTCTCTCACTTGCGGTAATTTCATTAGCTCAACCTAAAAAACTAGTTCCTCCTGTAAAAAAAAAAAATCACTCACATAATTTCAGGCCATCGGTGCCTTATCAACTTTGTGCATGTTTTTGTGTGTGTGTCTGTCTGCCTGTGTGTGTGTGTGTGAGTGTTAGTGCACACATAGACACATCCTGTCTTGACTTAAAGCCAACAAATTTCAGCTGATGGAAACCAAAGCAGGAAGTGAGGCGCCAACTGCAGAACGAACATACCCACACAACCCCTCCTCACAGACAACTAACTGTCCTATTGAATGTGGTTTAATATAATTTATCCCAAAAATAAAGTTTGCATTGATGTATTGAAGTATATAATCGATGCACTGCTGTTTCAGTGTATAGACAGAGGGAAGGCTGAGACTGAAGGAAAATCAAAGACGTTCATGCACCAGATGCTGAAATCTACATCCTAATTCATTCAATTCCTAAAAGTTCATGTTGTTGTTTTGCAAAGTATGAAACGCTGAATGCAACAGCAAAGTTTGCTGACACGTCTGAACTGGTGTTACCCTGCAGATTATATTTGTGTCACTGTTGATGAGTCAGTATCAGGGTTTTTTTAGCCCGCTCTCTTGCTCCCTCTGTTTTTCTTTTTCTCTCTTTTTTTTGCAAACTCTTACTGTGTTCATCGTGAATGTGCCGTGTTCTACTTGAAACAAACAAAACCAACCCAGTGACTCAGAGCGGCATCCTGGAACAAACATCAATCAAGTGGCCACCTGAAAAACAATGTCTGCTTGAGGACTGAGTCCAGCAAAAATAACACATAATCCCATTATTTGCTTAGTTGAGTTACACACGCTCGTTGAATGAAACTCGAATGAAGCAGATGACAAAAGCCTTTATTTTTGCGGCTGTGAGCATCCACTTCTCAGTCGCATTACAAAGTTGCGCCACCAAAGAACACGGCCACAATCGATGCTGCCTGACAGTCCTCTTGTTTTCGAGCTGTAGGGAGGGAAGCGGCTCATCTAATCACAGCTATTTTGCGCCGTAATAACCGCCTGACATCCACACGGCGGCCATAATGCATGTCGTGCACGTCTGATGGGCCGGACCCACCCTTTACTTTATACCTGCCAAGTCACGGTGAAAGAAGGGGGAATGGAAAGAGAAAGAGCAGAAGGCGGAAGTGGAGGTTGACTCAGGTATGCGGAGGTTGGCAATGCCTGTGGTTTGCTCTAAAAAATCTTTGCGAGTGCCATGTATGCCAGTAATTTTTAACTAAGACTACCGGAGGGGGTGCCACAAAATCACAGGAATAGTCAACCATATCAGGAACTGAAAGTACATAGAGGCTCAAGAATGTCACTGTGCCAACATTTCCTTTTATAGTGTTTTTTTTTTGTTTTACAATATCCTTTTACGGGTTCATTGCCCTCCCAATGTCATGTGCCCCCTCTTAAAACCAACCTGTTTATCTCTGCAGATTGACAAGAGAGGCAATCTGTTTTTTTTTTTATATGTAGAATATTCTATATTTAGGAGACAACTCCTGCGGAAAAACAAAACTAAAATACATGAGCACGGCATAACAAGTTAAGAGAATCACCACTGTCTCTAAAGGAAAATTAATCTGAAAATCTACAGCAAAGAAAAAGGAGGAATAAAACCAGACATCCGAATACTGAAAAAAATGTATAATTTGGCCAGAGGGTGGTGTCAGAGCAGAGGTCTTTGGTAAACTACAGACAATGACAAATGAAAGGGAAAAACCAGCATGAAATGTCTTGATATGGAGTCAGGCCACAAAGAGTCATCAGAACAGCTTCAGCGCTCGTCTCCAATGAACACCATTTTTATGTCCTCATTTATTTACGTGATCTTTATTTAAATGTCACCGTGATCAAAAGACCTGAGTACAGCATACAGAAAAAACAGACATAATAAAAGGCTGATGCTAAATGTATCAAAAGATGAATGTTTGAATTATTATATTGTGACGGTATGGTGATGGTTGTGTCTTACATAGGTGTGAAGCTGGATTGAGATCAGATGACTGTGCAGACTGTGGCATTTTATTGACGTCACTTTCATACTCATTCTGCATAATATGTCTCTGCACTCTTTTGTTTTTCTGTTAATTTCTACTTTTTGTACGTGAAAAGGATTCATCATTGTTGTGAGGAAGTATTAAGAAATGTATTTCAAAGTATCACAGCTTTTTGTGTGTGTAAGGATGGTGCAAGCATTTGAGATTTTATGATATTTTCTGGCCTTGAGAACTCACTGCGTTCCAACCCCAACCAAAGAAAGCACGTGGAAAACACAGAAAACACAAGCAATTTAAGAGAAAACATCCACACAAAACCTGATGAGCATGCCAGGACATGTTAGACTGGGAAAGGTTTTACCTAATTCTCCAACACCACTCACAAACTGTTATGGCATTTCATACTGAACCAAAAACACCGGTCTCATGATGGGAATGGCTGAGATGTCACTGGATCATCATTAGGGTGCTTCATCTGAGAACCATCAGCGTCTATATAAAATTCTGTGACACTCCATCAGATAGATGTTTAGGTATTTCACTAGATAAGTGAAAACCTTGGCCTGCTGGTGGTGGTTGAAATAAGTCAGGGCAGCATGAATGTTGAGACCACATATCAAGTAGATTTGGGATGGAGAGAAACTCGTTATGCTGCTGCATTCCATGATATAATTAAATCAACATCTGACATGCCTGCGCATATACAGAGACAGGCGTAGTATTGTTTTATATACTTCGTAAAAGCACTGTTGAGGCTGGTGTATGAATGTGAACAGGTTGAACAGGCAAGAGGTTGTAAAATGCCAGTTAATGTAGACTGAACAGAGCCTCCCTGGGACGTAATGTACTCGTGCAAACAGAGAGGCACATATAATGTTAAATAACTCCCACTCACAGGTAAACAGGAAGAGAGCAGATAAGCACCTGCACTCCCTGAGACAGATACAAATAACAAGCGCTGAGCGTGTACTTTATTCCCCTTCTGTGGCAGACAGATGGCAAAAACGTGAGATGATGACAAATTGTTTTCACAGCAGTGGGGAGGAGGCTTTTATCTGCGACAAGTGTGCGAGTGTCGCCTCGATCCTCCTATATGGGTGTATCACCTGATAGACCGCGACTGCACCCGGCGGTGACTCAACACACAAATGCTCAAACTTGAAATCACAGATTCAGCTTGTATCTCAGATTTAGCCTCTGGCAAAAGGTCTATCAGGGAGATCTCAGGACAAATCCCCCTGTATATTTACCACCGAGTGTGTTAGACAGGTGGGCAGATTAGAGGAGCACCCACCTCCTCCTGATCCCCATAACAACAGTTCATTGCAGATAAGCTCAGGCTTAGGCTGTCTCCTGGTAAGTCTGAGCCAAATCCAGCCTGGTTTAGACTATCGGTTTTGAGAGGGAACTGATCCTGAGTAATGAAGGCAGCTCCTGAGGATTGGCGACATTGTACCGGAGCTGTCAGTCACAGGCAAGAATGGTTTCATGACAATGACAAGGGAGAGTATTTCAGATAGAGATGAAAACAGATTTATGTGCTGCACTCTCAGGCACCACTGCCAGGACAGTGCCAGTCTGTCATTATTCATGATAACGGCTTTGAGAGAACAAAAATATGCCTGGTTGCCACTTTTACCACAGGATAGGCACAAAAAATCCTGTACTGTCAGCTAGCTTAGTACTCAAATCTTGGCCTTATTATAAGAACTGGATACCAGATCCCAAGATGGCACATGTTTAGTCTGATAAGAATTGCTCACCTGGTATATTTCTTTTATTTGAGACTATTCTTACTTTTATCTGCTTTTATTTTCTTGAAATTTCATTGGATTCTGCTTTCATTTAGCAGTTTTGAAGGCTGATGACTATGTTTTGTAAGGCATTATTAAATTAAATGGATTATTCTTATCATATGTGTGACCAAGAAATGTAATCTTTATAAATACATTGTGGTGGTTTGTTCACTCCATGTTATAACCATCCTGTTCATCTTGAGGTAAACGAAAGACCAAGAGTCTACAGCTACGCAAGTGACTCTGCTTTAGCAAAGTGCTTTGATAGATAAATAATGTTTGACTTATTTGAAATTTAATTGTATTAAAGTGACTGCACAAGCCCCAGATACGATAATATAGCACACATAAAACCCAAACTATCAGCATGGCTGCATGTTACTAAAGGAAAATGAGGTTTTGCTTATTATTTGGGTGAACTTACCCTTTCAGATTAAGATAACCAGCGTCCCTGTCATTGATCTCTCTCAGTCAGGGACTGGTGGGCACGAGGGAAACTGCACACAAGCAGGAAGGGGACATAAAACAGCACGGCCTGGTCATTGCAGGGTGGGGGGTGGGGGGTAAGTGCTCACACTTCCTCTGGGAGAACTGAGCTGAATTGTACTCTCAGTGAGGCGGGTGTGAAGCGTCATGCTGGGTGTTGTGTTGCATCGGTGGCTCCCGGCACCAACCTTTGCGCCACACAGTTCGAGTTCAAAGTCTGCTTCGGGAGCTCAGAATAGCTGATGGCACACGGTGCACGTTAATAATCTGTGGGAAACATGGGGAGGCAAAGCAATGGGATGTTCGAGCGGCTGCTATGCGGACGTCAGCGTTTATATATGGCGCAGCGGTGACCACCAAGTGCGTCGTGCATGCCGCCCTTCAAAGCCAAAAAGCAGCAACTGCTTTATAGTGACACTGGAAACAGAAATAGATCAAAGTTTATCTTTCTCTCTGACGGTGCGCAAGTGGATCTGAAGTGCTGCTTAAACTCTAATCGCGGCCTGTGACCTTTCAGATGCAAGAAGTCGATGAAGTTGTTTCTTTTCCATGACTTCTATACATCTATGTGTACTATCTGTGTGTGGTCTGAGCGAGACAGCAGGTGCTCAGATGAAAATCTAAATGAGAGCAGAGTCGAGAGGCTTTAGAGGATTACAGAGTTGTATTGTCTTTACACAAAATGTAACATTTATATTTGATCAGCAGACCTTTAAGGGGCGAAGTAAAGGGGCCGTTAAGGTGACCTGGTGGTTCCTATTACACAGACCTGCACAGTCAAACAAGTACAGGCAAGTGCTGAGGAGGGAAATGTGCCACACACACACGCACGCACACTCTGTACGTTTAAACACCCTTGAATTTATTTGATCAAGATACATTTTGGTTGGAAGATATGAGCTGGCCAAGTCAGACAATGACAGCATTTACAGCAGAATCATTCAGAACACTTGGTCTTACATCGTGTCTCATGCACAGAATAAACTGTTCTGGATAAAATGTTCTGTTACTGCACTCAAATTCCAAAGATTTGTGTAAAGTTTGAACGCAGCTTCGCGCAGCCTTTTCTATTGTACAACCAAAACAAAGTCTCTTGGACTTCAAGGACTTTTCAAGGACTTGCATTGTCAGATTGCAGACAGCCTTGAGGGCAGGAAGACACCATATTCTTCGTGTTGCAGTCGCGTATCCTGCTGCACTTAGATTATTATTCTATTATAAGAGTGGACAGTGGCTGAAAGGACAGGAGTCTGCTCTATCAATGCATGTGTTTCATGTTCATATGTAACCTATAAGTGGTCAGTGAGAGCTATTCATGCTGCCAATGGGTGGAATAGTGGCTGATAGAAGGTTAAGTTAATATTTATAAGCACAGGTAAGTGTATTTTTTAGTCTTTTGCATACTTACTTGAAAATGTTGGAATATTGCCATGCTTTTTCATAGTTCATACATTTATATAGAACAACCTTTTCCTTGTGTCACATTTAGTTAGTAGTTTTAGTAGTTAGTATTTCTTACACTTTATATGTTACACTGAAGTAAATTATATTAATTATTTGTTTGTGTATGTATGCTTTGATGTATCCATTATATAAATGTAATATATTATATATATATTATATATAGTCATAGCCTTCCCTCTCACTCCAACAATGTGTATGTGTGGTTTATGTCGAGTATGAAAATAAAAGACAAGGATGAGTGGGTCTTAGGTTTAGTGCTGAAAGTCAATCAGCAGCAATGAATCATTTATCTGATTTGTCAAATTTATCAAAAGTTACAGTTTTATCTTAATTTCTGTTATATATCACTGTATCAACTACCTTGGACTTAAGACGATCGGTCACCTTGAGTCTTAAATTATTATCTTTTTCTTTAATTTTCTCTGACATTTTATCATTTTATACATCCCACAATTATCAATCAGTTAGGAAATAATCATGAGATTAACTGATAGTGACAACAACTGTTTCTGCTCTACTTGGCTCCCTGACTGAAAATCATACACTGACCTTAATTTTGAAAACACAGCCAAAAAAATTCACACCTCACTGTGTTTGTGCAGGCATGGTTACACTTTTAAGTACGTGTCTCTATGTGTGTGTGTGTGTGTGTGTGTGTGTGTGTCAGATTCACTACCCCCTCTCCACTCTCCCTTTATGGTGGGGAGATTAGGTGGTTAATCCTGTAGATCTCAGGGAAAAAGCCACTCCTGATGCCACAATGGATTTCACTCAGTCCACCAGAGAGAGGACAGACCTGCTGCCGATACGCATCGCGACCTCTGACAGAAACAGGCCACACACGCACACACACACACACACACACACACACACACACACACACACACAGAAGGCAGAGCACTTCACCAAGGACAGGATATTATATTACATATGTATTAGATGCACGCTATAAATAACCAGACAACCATATTGAAGTAATATTATGAAGCTGTCATGGCTTATTCCAACTTGTTATGATAACACTTACTACACACTCTATGTAATATACTGTATGGATTACTTACTACATAATACCACTGTATAAATATAAATGTGTAGTAAATCCGGTAGCTTACCCATAAAAATCTCTCATGCAGCTTAACAAAGGCCATTATTGCACTGTTGCAGCTCTGTGAGACACTCTCCTTGACAGCGCATGCAATTCTGGATACTGATTGGCCAATTTATTGATTAAGTCATTACAGAAGGATGAGCCGCCTTGTCTCGCCCTCTAAATCACTCCTAATGGACCCACTGTCACTACGCATGTGTTAAAATATAACACATGCAAGTTTCGAGTACTCTGAGACGGTCGTCAGACAGATCCAGTAGTGCTGTTCTGCAGCTGAACCTGACCTTTGACCTTCCCAGAAATGACAATGAGAGAGAGAGCCTCCACCTTGGCGATCAATAAAGAACCGTGTTCTTTATTTGTTATTTGAAAGGCTTCATTGAGCAGCTCGATTGACTGAGACTCCTCTACGGCGGCTAAACAGACTCTAAAAGCTTCATTGTTGTGTTTGGATGAAGTTCAGCACAGATCACATATTAAATATGATTTTCCATAAAGGTCCCATTGATTATCCCTCCCCCTCCCCTCTGTGTCTCTCTTTATGGGGAGGAAACCCCCCCTCCCACCCCCACCATCCATGCTTGTTCCTCAGGAGGTGTGTGCAGTGATTCCTCCAACAAGCTGTCCTCTCTCCCACTCACGCTCCCACCACTTCCAGCAGCCTGTTCTCTGTTCCACCCCCCAATCTGGGCACTGCCGCCATGTTCTTAAAGAGACTGCATCAAGCGACGCATTGAGAGGCATCAACACCGGATATACAGCACTTTCCACTTCAAAATAAAACAAAAAAGTAAAAATAATAATGATAATTTTTATCAGTGTGTTGAATATTTTAGAATTCATTGGACTTATCATTTTTTAATATATTATGTTATGTGCTACTATTATACTATATGATAACAATAAGATCCACATCTAATTAAAAGAAGAATTACATTAATAAAAATAATTGCAAAATAAAAACTTGTGACATAAAACTGATCAAATACTAAGCAAATGACAAGTGGAACTAAGCGTCATGAGCACTTTTCCTTCTTTTCGTATCCATAATTCCTGTTTTTATTTCTTATCTTATTTCATGTATTTGTTCTTTAACTGTACTATTTTTCTCTGTGCTGCTGGGACACTGGGCATTTCTGATGGGGCTCAAAGACTTATCTTGTGATTTTTATTATAGAGAGCAACTAAAACATTTTGATCACAATGCCAAGATAATTATGGTGATGTCAATAACAGCACTTTTGCTATTATATTATTTTATAATCTATCACAAGCAAAAATGACACACACACGCACACAAGATCGTAGCTGTGATTTTGAAATTGGTGTGGACATAAAGGGGGTTTTGTATTTATGATGACCACTTTATCAAAACCATGTGTGATCATGTGTAAACTATATAATATTCAATATAATTACTGTGTGCTCACCTCACCCAGGCCTCACCTGTGAGCCTGCTTGTCTGCCTCTTTCTGAATTACAAATTGGCAGGTTTGTATCTTGTCACCTGATAAACCTACCAAACACACTCATACATGCCATATGAACAGTGATTAAAAACGTGTGACTGTTCAAAGCTTTCAAACACACTGATGGATGACTGTGGCTGTGGAAGTTATTTTGTACTTGATGGGGTTGTCTCCTGATGAAATTTGCAGTTTGTGGATGTGAAGAAATTCTAATTCACGGATCTTTACAACTAAGCTGAGATGCAAAAGAAAGTTAAAGAGAAGCATTAACCAGTCTCTTATACATCACTGTTCCAGCTCCATACATGTGTTTTATCTCAAGATAATAGCATCTTAAATTTGAGTAATCATGATTAATCACAGTTTTTTTTAATCAGAGTAACTTATTAAGTTCAAATACCTATTTTAGCTGAAAAACATCTGACTCCATGGCAGGCTGCGCACTATGCCACACGCGAGACTGGAATGCTTTTATTTTGAAAAAAACGCGCCCGGATGTCCGTGCCGTTCCTCCGACTCTAGCTTAACGTTACCTCGGTGAGGCAGGATGACAGCTGAACGGGTCGCAGAGGTGCTGCAGCTCGGTCTCTAACATCAGCCACGATCACCCCGAAGTCCCGCTTCTGTCGCTAGAGGACCGACAGCGTCTCACCGAGCGACGCGTTTGGGGCACCACCGAGTGGCGGACGTGTCGACCGGAGGACGAGCCGCCGTTAACCTTGCGGATACTGTTTGCTGCTTTTCCCCCTTACTAACGCGCACACAGAGAAAAAGAGAGATCCGGATGTGCCAGCGGTATTTGGCGTTCTTTCGCATGGCGTAGGCACCTTTCGGAGAGCAGGATCCTGTCGGTGTTTGGAGGGTCGCAGGAGGCCCGCGGGTCCGTAACGGCAGCACACACGTTACATTTACCGATTGGCGCGCGCGGGGGGGGAGCGACGATCAACGACATGATTGTGCAATAGAGAGGAAGAAGCGTTGTTACACGTCTCGACTACCTCAGTGTTGTGACTGTGAAAAGAGAGACAGAGAGAGCAAGACACCGGGAATAAACCCTGTTTCCGGCTCCAAACGTGATAATCTTTTTCATTTCATTTTTAAATTATTTTTTTACAAGGAAGACAAAAAAGAGGAAATATCTGTGTCTCGTGTGTGTGAACCCTTTTGAGGACCGTGACAAACCTTCACCATGACGGGCAGCACCCCAGCGGATATGGTGAGAGTCACTTTATTATACTTTTACCGTTTACATCCATTTGTTCATGTTCAAGGCTGCTGCTGGTTTCATTAAATCTGCAGGCTCATACACGCCTGTGATTGTGGACCACACTCTGTACTGGTCCCCCCCCCTCGCCCATAGTTGGGCTCTTGGATATCCAGAGCACTTTAAGAAGGGATCTGGCACTGAAAGTCAATGATAAGGTCCCTATCAGTGTTTTCCAAGTTGTGCCCTCTATGCTTTGTTACCCATGTGTACTTTTACATCATCATTTTTAAAAACTGCTGCCACTCTTATGTGTTTTTCCTGCACTTCCTGGCAGCCATTGACTCCCACTGATTCCTCTATGGTTTGCTGTAATCTGCAGCAAACGTCAAGCCCGTGTTCACTTTTGAGTGTTGCACTGTTGCTGTTGAAAGTTTCGGCAATTGTAGTTGTCAGCGGCTAAATTAAGATAAGATAGGATAAGATGGGATTATCTTGACCCCACAGAGGGGAAGTTTCACTGTTGAAGATGGAGATTAAATGATAGGGACAATGTAAGAACAAAAAACACTATGTATGACAAATAGTAATAATAATTAGAAGAAATTAGGTGATATCTGTTTTGATCAATTTATTGTCTTGATTTTTCCCCCTGATTTAAGCTTTTCAGGTGTGAAGTTGTTGTGGTTTCTTTAGTCCTCCATGACAGCAAACTGAACATCTTTGGTTTGTGGATGAATCAAGACATTTCAGGATGTCACCTTTGGCTTTAGGCAAGCAACATCTTTTTTTCACAGTTGTTGACATTTTATCAACCAAACAACTCATGGCGTTAACTTGAGAAAAAAAGTTAAGGTTTTTCTTTTAAAGTAAAAAAAAACAGATTAGCCCTAAAAGGTTTGCTCTGAATTGCCTCATTATGACAACGCATGCTGGAGTGCAGGCTTGATGCTCACTAAGAGATGAAAAGATTTGATAGAAATGATCTGTCGATTAAGTTGAGCATGAAAATGGATGGCCAGTTTTAATTATTCATTCATCGAGCAAAAAGACCAAACATGAGTTAGTTTCGGCTCTTGAAGCGGGATGATTTGCCTCTTTTCACCATTTTATGGAAATGGGAGTTAAATACAGTTGAATTTTTGACTGTTGGTCAGACAAAACAATTGAGTCTAGTCTAGTAAATGAATTCCTTATTCTTATTATGCTGAAAATAAATGGAAGAAAATGACATCCTGGAAAAGAAGTCAAAATACACCAAAACACAGCAACATCTCCAGCAAACTTGTGACGCCTGATGCAGCGAATGATCTTGAACATAGAAAAGCACTGGTATGGTCTCATTTGTGTTGGGATTATGCTGGAATTCCCCTCATTGGCCTCTCATCCGACACCAGCCTGCCAAGCTTTTATCAAATCAAGGCTCTGTCCCCTTCACTGTGGTGTCATTTTATGCTTGACATTTCATGAACCCCCCCCCCACCACCACCATAGCATTGCACAGGGCACGGCTGGAAAGAGACTGCAGGTCGGGTGCTCCGTTGCTGGTTTTGAGTGCGCAGTGAGCGGTAATTGCATTGCTGCTACAACTCCATTATGTCATACCTGCTGATGTAGTGGTACTTTAAAAGGAGGCTAAAGTATGACCTTAAGTCTGTGTGGTCATCATCGGACCTTATCAGCTTACCCCCACCCTCTCAAGACACTATCCTCTTATGACTTATTTGCTTGTCTTACACTAGCTTAACTGCCTGCGGGGTGTGTTATGAACTCTCGTCATAAAGATTTACGTCAGGCACTCGTGGGTAAGCTATTAAAAGGCGTATAAAATCATTTTAGTTTCCTTTACCCAGTCTCAGGCATAATATCCCCCTCCTCTGTCTGGCAGCTTTATGTCCATCATCTTTGCTGCTGCTGCTGCGTGGCGGCTCTAAGAATACTTCCAGGTCTATGTATAGAAAGGATAAACCACGTAATGTGCCCCCTCCACGCGGAGACTAGCCATCCCAGCTGTGCCTGCCTGCGCCTCCTCCATGTCAGACTTCAGCTGATCCCCCCCCGAACAGCAGGTCCATTATGCTGTCAGGATGTTGGGATAATGCCACGAGGAAGTCGGAGGCGAGCCGGCCCCGATGTATACGCGGTCCGGTCAAAGCCGAAAGCGTCTAAGTATAACACATCGTGAGGAATTTCCGTGGATTATGGATGTAATCACGAGCCAAATCTTTCCTTTTCTGGCCTGATGCGAGTGACAGCTCAAATCTCATGAATCCTAAAGAACATTCATAGAAGGCATTGCGTTATGTCATTTGTGAGGCCAGTTCACAGATGTGGCATTTCCCCTTTAATAGGGTTTTTCTCCGGAGCGATGATATAGGGCTATCATTCAGTCGGTGGACTTAGGTTCAAGCAGCCCTGCTGAAGTGTCTTTAAGCAACACTCTGAGTCGCCGGCAGCTGGTTTAAAGCTCAGCTCAGAGCCATGCTCCCAGAATTTCCCTGCGGGGGAAGTATCACATTATTATCGCATCATTTATCGCCAGACATAAAGTTCATTCCTCTTACGGCAGAGCAATAATGTTTTTTTTTTCTGCTGCCAACTCTCAAGCATTGTTTTAAATTGGTTTTATTCTTCGCCAGAGCTGCTGGCTTCAGGCTCGTGCTATTAACATGCCTGCAGCGGAGACATAAAGGTCAGATTCTGCACACAAGTAAGGCGCTTCATGGTTTCTGCCAGCGTTAAACCTTCGAGAACAATTGCTTCCCTTTGTGGCTCGGCTCCGTCTATACATCAAACTAGCTCTGCGCGCTCCCCAAGGAAATCTGGGGGAAGTATCAGCTAACTGCGTTTAACTCATCCTGTGTGGTTGAAATCAGCAGCAGATGCAGATTCCTCTCTTCGTTCCCCCTCCAACCCCCCCCAACTCAGCTCTCTCCCAGTATGTCGAAGGAGTAACGCACACACACTTATAAAGGCTGTATAGAGTGGGAGTGAGAGTAGGAGGAGAGGAGGTTGCCGGTGCCAAACATTGTGGGTGAATGAATCTGAGAGAAAGAACAGGAGAAGGAATAGTCATGCCTCTTGAGAATGGAGAAAGGAGAATTTTTCTTTTTCCAAAAGGAGGAGGAGGAAAAAAAATAGAGGAGGGGTTGAGGGATAGGAAGGGTGAAGGATGGGGAGGGTGGGGAAGGGCAGACCTCAGTAGTGCTGACAGGGTCTAAATGGTCGCCATGGCAACAGTGGGACGCTTGGATCTGAGGTCTGGATGCCCTTGCGAGTGTTGTGGAGGGATTGGGTCGCCGTGCAGTGCAGGTTTGAGACGAGAGAGACAGACGGAGAGACAGAGAGAGAGAGAGAGAGAGAGAGAGAGAATAGTACAGTTCAGAAGAAGGAGAAGAATAAAGCACCTCTGCTCAGATAAGCCGTGCTGAATAAACACACTCCAGAACAGACGGAGAGCCCCACGGAGCAGAGAGCGAATTTCAAACGTCACCGTACGTGATGTGATATGTCCCCACACAGCAGCCGAGACGGGAAGACACACACACACACGCACACACATACAGACACGCAGAGGGAAGTACATGAAGGTTCCTCTTTATCACAGGAGCTGCAACCAATGTCTTTCATGAAAGTTCAATAAACTATGAACGAGTACTTGTTGTTAGTCATTAACAAGAAGAACTTTTCGGTTCCACACCCATAAGTTGCACTATTCCTGGAATGTGGTTAGGAATGAGCTGAGATCAGTCACAGGAAATTAATTGGCAGGTAATTTAAAACAGAAATGCCAAACCCAAAATGATTTTAGCTTGTTTGACAGCAAACAATTTTTTGGTGGTGTTTAAACTAGATAGAGAGAAAAAGTCATACGAGGGTTTTGGGGAACCAAACAATTAGTTTATGATGAAGAAAATCATTCTTTACAGCTCTAGTTGGGAAGCTGATCGGAGCCTCATTGGTGGGATTAAGAATGAAGACATATGAAATTGTGACATACGCAGATGTCAGAGCAACAAGGCGAGGTTGTTGCAAGTGGAATTACAGGAACAGCAACTCTTCGATCAGCACATTTTTGTGTGTGAACTGCTCGTAGCAACCGCAGCTGTTTATGTCGACAAGATGGATCTGACAGTTCCTACTCAGTGGTGACAACAAATCAACAGTATCAAGCATAAAAAGGCTGATTAATGCTTTTAAGGGATACCTCTCTAATTGGCAACAGCCTGTCTTACAAATGTCATTAATGAAGAGCAATGCATCTGACATTTTAATAAAAACCTTCAATTATGCAGTTTGAAATGTTAATAAAGCCAATAATATATGATCACAGGTCATATATTAGGAGTTAGTTTAAAAGACGGTGAAAGAAAATGTACTCATATACTCCACATTTCATTTGTCTCCATTGTTATGCTTCTGCTCCACAGTATTCAAGTGACATCTGAGGTAACTGTGTAAGATTTTTACACATGAAATATAAATAATTTACTTTAATCCACCTCCAGGGTTCAATGATATAAGTACATTTATCTGATAATAATTTGTGTACTTTAATGACAGTGCGGTGCTTTTACCACAACTTCGAATACTTTTTCCAACACCGTCTGTTTGAGGAGCATAAAAATGAACCTGACAACCAAAAAGCTGCTCTTACAAACGGTGTATAAAGTATTAGTAAGTAAATTATGCTTCCTCAGAAGTGGTAACAACAGGACTGCGTGGTTTCTCTTCCTGGTTGGAGGCGGTTACCAAAGGCAAACGTGGACACACCTGATCCTGATATGATATGAAGAAAACAAAACGCTGCAACCACACGCACACACTCACACACACTCGATGGGTAGTATTCAAACACCCCGTCACTGCAGCGGTGAGTACGTGTTAATTTGTGTTGGAGGTGGCAATCACAGCCACAATACTTTGCATAATACGGCGGCAGGAAGTGCGAGAGAGTGTATTAACCCATCGGTTGTCAGGGGAAATTGTTCATCTGTGATCGTCAGTTGGCTCGTATTGATTTGAAATTAGAATTTTTTTTTTAACATTTGGTCTTTTAATCAGAAACCACCTGCACCTTGTGAGTTCTTCAGGTCAGCGGGCATTGCTGTTTTTGCTGGAAAATACTGCCGGCGTGCTCTATTGGAAAGATGTTGTTAATTGAGTTAGATCAAATAAAGTTAGTGACAGTAAATGTAGATATTTTGGAAAAACCAGAAGATTATTTATATTCTTGATGAATTTGCAAAGTATTTTCTTCCTTTATCCTTTAGTCTCTAAAATGTCAGTAGTAGATTTAAAAAATGGCCAAAAAGTAACTTTAAATGTTCATAACAGACCAGTATACTATCACGACAGAAAAAAAGACATTTTCATATTTCAAGTGAATAAGTGTATCAGTGTGTTTGTTGATAAACCTCTTTGCAAAATAGCCTGTTTTTGTATCACCGAATGAGTGTGCAGCTAAAAGCTCTGCTGCTCTGTGTGTGGCTAATTATAATTTTGCAGCTTTTGAAGGCAGTTTATAGTTCATTCCCACATTGTTAGCGGTCCCCCCGGGGCACATGGACCCACCCACAAATGAGTCAAAGGTCAGAGGTTGGAGGTCGGCTGTGTGTCGGACGTGGATGAAAAGACAATGGGTGGGGAATCCTTGCTGCCGAAAAACTGCACTCCACCGCCCCTCCTCCCACCCGAGCTTAGCTCAGCACTTATGATACCGAGTAGCCGGAGAGGTCCACAGGCGGTCCCCGGCCCTGGGCAGGAGCCGCTAACAGGCCTTTTGATTGACGCATTCAGAGGGAGAAAGGACGGCGCTGAATCCCGGTTGGACGGAGCATGTCAGCGAACAAGCGTGCGCTGCAGACGCCATGTGTTGTGAGCCTGAGTCACGGATCAGGATTACATCATCCCGCCCCGGTGCGGGAGTTGATGTATCGACTCTGACACGGTCACATGTAGGCCTCGGAGCTCCACGGAAAGTTCTGACAGCAGTTGTGAAGGGGCAGGAGTTGTGCTCCATTCATATTCGTTTCAAGCGCTTCAGCAAATCAATGAAACGCTGACAGTTTGTGCAGTAGAGCAGCGAAAATGTGTATTCTGCTTGAGATGAATGATGTGATGATTTAATGGCAATACTCTACACTGAGATGTAAACGATAAAAAACGAAGTGATTGGTCATTTTAGGTCACATTTTGATTGGCGCGAACGGAAAATGTTGATCCGCCTTTCAGTATTTATCTCTGGTCTGTAATCAGGACCTACGTTTCAGATTTGTATCGACAGTTGCTGGTATTGGCGCGGCTTTTGTCGATGTGTACGTCCAGCCGTACCCTGGAATTGTGTAGGGTTGATTCAATTGTATTGATGCATGTATACAACACCAACAGGAAGTCGTATTGAGAACCTCTCATCCATTGATTGCTTATGTAACTATTTGTTTGCTTATGTCTGCCTTTTGTTGCTCCGTGTGGCATGTGTCTGTGCATGTGCGTCCTATGTGATGATATGAAAAATGACACATTGCTGCATAGATTTAGTTTTTCCATCGCTTGTGTATTCTAGCTGAGCAGTTATTCATAATATGTTGTAAAGATGCATGTTTTTTCTATGGGAGTCATATTGATCTTGTTAGTAAAACAAAAAGTCCAAAACAACAAATTATTTTCAATATAAACTTTCTGAAATAGATTCTTAAGTAAACCCTAATCCTGTTATTTTGTATAAGCTTAGCCTGATCTTTCTGACTTTTTTGGGGAAAAAAACTTTCATTTTATAGCTTGTCATGTTACACCCTAACACCACACATAGCCCAACATGCTGTTTGAAGTTAAAAAATATTATATAAAAAAACCCCATAAAACATTTGCAAAGTCACTTGCAGTTTTTTTCTACCGAAGTCATGTTCCCCTGCACCACACAGATGGTAAAACCACCGCTGAACAACTCATTTAGACTGGTTATTGGACGCCTGCAGATGTCTCCATCAACCTGTTAACTTTATTTGAATGTTTGCAGTGGGTGATCGAATTAAAACCGCGAGTGAGGAGGTCTCAGTCAACCGTACCGCTCATGATGACTTAGGCTCGAGACAGATTTCACAAAGCAAACTTTAATATCTGCCCAGATTAAATCTCGAGGATGAGAGCGAGCTATTAGATTTCATCACTCGGCAGGCTTGAAAGTGGGACCCTATCTCTTTTGTTGTCGGTTTGCATTTCTGATCAGCCCGACGAGGAGACTGAATGGTTCTGTGAGTAACCCAGAGCGTTTCTAAGAAGAAGAAAGTCAGTGTGTGCGTGTTGGGATAAGGGCTTATTCTGCTGGAAAATCCCCCTCTTTTCAGCAGTCAGTGTTGGCAGGTATGGCTTCGCTCCGGCTAAGGAATGTGTTGAGCTACTTCACTGTTTTTTTTTTTTTTTTTTTTTTTTTTTTTTTTTTGTAAGGGGTGGGTGGGGGCTCCCAGGGTCCCAGTTCAAGAGGAAACTTCTGGTCCACACTATTGATGTCCTGATCTCTCTTGACGGCGAATAGACACTTGTTGGACGCCGCCTGCCTTCGCGCCTTCAAATATTAATATTGCAGGAGCCGCCGCGGTGACATAATGTGCAACACATTCACAGCGCTGATTACTGATTCCTGAGCAGTGAGGTCTTGCGAAACAGCTCCGGTCCCCGCGGCACTCGCTGGACGGTGAACACCTCAGGACAGAAGTTAAGTGAGGACACTGTCCAGCTTTTATGCCAAGTGTTACACAGTCAGAGCATGACATAGATGAGTGGGTGTGAGTGTGAGTAATATGTGCTCAGATGGCGCTAACACGACAAAGTCCTAACTAGTCTGTCCATGCCTGCAGCCACTTCTGAAGTGTGTATGCGCGTGTGTGCATTTTGTCCGCGTATTTATGCATGGGCACATTTGCATAGAGAGACCGGCTGAAGCACAACCTGTTCTTCCTGTTGAGTGTGACGTGTTTGCTGTTGGCTTCGCCCGTGGAGGAACACCCACTCCTGTTCACTTTTGCTCCAGAGAACAGCGCAAACTCGAGCTACGCCTAAAGGCCATTGTTTCTATGTAATGCTGTTGTGCCACTACCAAATGGCACCGTGCCATGGTGCTGTTTTAAAGCCTCCTCAACAAGGGCGGGAATATAATTCTGGTGGTTTAAATACTGAGATTTATTTTTTGGCTTGCTTGACATAGAAAAATCCCCACATTAGAAGTTTGTGTAAAAGTAGAGTGTAAACTTATCACATCATTGAAAACCCACAAATACTCAGAGATCATACTAAAGCCACGACCAGACGTGCCCCATGGCAGCTATGACCAAAACCAAAACAAATAAAACAACAGCTCTTTGGTTAAAAAAGAAAAAAAAAAGCTCCTGTTTCCCGATATTTAAGAAATGAAATTCATAGGATGCTGCAGCCCGGCCGAGTGGAGAAACTGAAATGAGGAAGCGAAAGTAGAGAGAGGGTCAGAGAGCGATACCTAGAGAAGAAGATGAGGAAGATGAGCAGCCAGACAAAAGCTCATCTCGACACGCTGTGATTCAGAAAGAAAAGCAACAGCCTGTAAAAAAACATTCCTCGTGTCGGCCGGAGCGCTTGTGCAAAGCGACACGACGGCCTCTCCTTCTGCTCACAGCCTTTTCTTTTTTTTTTCTTTTCTGCCAATCAGTAATGTGAACTAATGTGAATCATTAGACGCGGCGTCGCTCAGTTAGCAGCTCGTGTGCTCCTCTCAGATAATAACTCTCCGATAGAAACTGGTGCAGACGCTCTATTGATTTCAGGTTTATTTCAGGTGCGTCCACACACTCTGGGATCCTGGCCTGTTGTTGGCACTCGGGTGACGTTATCGGAGGGAAACTTTCCATAAAGTGACGCGGCTCTAATTTTCCTAGACGTGATTTGAATAGATGTAAAACAAAGAAAACACTCTGCGTTTCCTTTCCCTGTGAGTCTAAGTGTTAGTGGAAGAGAGAGTGTGTGTTTGTGTGCGCATGCGTGTGCAGGAGAAGCAGGGGATGGAGGGGCATGGAGGGGGAGTGTTTGACTAGCTCAATAAAAGGAGCCTTTCAGCTGCACTGGAAACAATTTCCAGCTGAGGGGACATTTATATTAAAGCTCCGTCTTGCCAGCACAGACTGTTCGCGTGTGCGTCAGAGCAGGCAGCCAGCGAGCGAGAATCAACTGTCCCCCGTCCTGATACATTTTGGGACAGGCTGCCGTCTCTAAATCAGTGCTTAAATCTGTTCTGATATTCGAACGTCCTGTGCCAGCGCAGTCGGACACACAATACGTACTGAGGGAATTAGAGGGTCAGCGTTGAGACTCTGCGGGTCCCAGACAGGGCAGACACGAGCCACGGAGCAGTCATCCAAAGGTCAAGCCTCATCGACTGGATGTTCCAACAGGATCAGCTGGCCTGCCGTCCTCACACGCACGCCTTTGGCTAAACTTTTCGACGCCCAACTTTTCCCCGTGTCACGCTTGTCAGTCAGAGGACGACCTTTTTATGCTTTCAAGATGTTTGAATGGTCCGACGAGTCCCATTTTGGACTCACATATTTGGCCGTCTTCATGTTGACTTAATTAATAAGGTTGAACAGGGTTGATTTTTGTTGTTACTTGAGAGATTGTTTAGCCTGTCAAGGGTCAGAAAATAATAGAAAATCTCAATTCACAGGACGACGTCCTCAGTTTGCCCGTTTTGTCCGATCTGCAGTCCAAAACACAAAGATATCATGTTTTTATGGGATATGAAATAAACAAAAAGCAGCAAATCAGCACGTTTGAGGAGCTGGAGCTGGATCATTTTATTCATTCTCGCTTTGAAAATGACCTAAAGGATGAATACGTTTTAGCAAAGTAGGCAGAGCCCGAAGCCTCATTGCTTTACTCCACTGACAACGCGAGCTGACTGATGAACTTGAAATCACTTAATATGAAAATACGTTTTTCATGTAAGGAAACCTGGAGCAAAAAGTCCCAAATCCTAATTCAGAGCTGTCGGAAAAACAATCCCGAAACCCTTTTAGCCGTTGCTAGGTAACCATCTCAGAGTTCACCCTCCAGCTTCTGTGTCTTGTGTGTGCGCCTTGTGTGTATGTGTGAGTGAGTGTATATTGGGGCTGGGGCTATATCTATTACGTTTTCAGTCGAATCACTTACATGGCGTGCTGATCAATTAATCATATTTAAATGCGCATATCAGTGTTAGTTTAGAAACGCCCCCAAATGAAGATTTTTCAACTTAAAAACTAAATGTGGCACATGAGTGAAGCTTAATGTAGAAATATCAAAAGGGACATTTAGAAATCAAGAATTGTTTTCAATTCCAGTCACCACCCAGTCATTTTCCAATAATTTTTCAAGAAGATTCATACAGTGTGATCAAACAACTTTTTTCACCTGATTTTTTCCATTTTCTTCTTAAATGAACAATGAAATGAACATGTAACTAACTACAGCCTTATTCCTTGGCTGAGGATGTGAGCCAGCTTTAGTACTGAGTTCTCTCGGGGGTCTCCACCATCGTCTGAACAGTCTGCACACACACCAGTAATCCTGCTCATATGAACTTTTAATTTTTCTCAACCGCTTTAAATCCTTTCTACAACTTCAGTGTCTGTATGCGGCTGTCACAGTCGGAATAAATCGATCATCCGCTTGATATTTGAACACGCGAACTGTAATGACGGGACGTTTGGTAGGAAGTGATTTTGGCTCATTGTTGGTGGGCTGTCTCTGCGTCTGAGGATGCGGCGATGGGGTGATATAAGAAGAGAACCCATCTGAATTTTTTTCCCCTCTTTTTTTTTTTTGCATTTCCTCTGATGTTATGATAATCACACAGACGCACAGAGAGAGAGATGTGTCGGCGGGAAGTAGCCAATGAGGAATCAAGAGGCTGTGGTCACAGAAGAGTTAAAGATAGAGCTTGAAGAAGAGACAGCAGAGATGTGTGTGTGTGTGTGTGTGTGTGTGTGTGATAGAGAGGAAGAGGGACCATGGATAGAGGGTATATTTGGCCTTCATGCTGTCTTGCACAAATTTGTCATTGCATGTTGGACGCTATGGAGCACTCTGACTATGAATATCTCTGATGATCCCAGCAGGGGTTTGTGTGCGTGCTTCGTGTGTGTTTCGTGTGTGTGTGTGTGTGTGTGTCTGTCTGTGTTTCTGACAGTAATGAAGCACTGGACCTTGGACCAAAATGATTCAGGGCTTTTCATCTACTGTTCTGTTTTTTTTTCCCCCCTTGGTTTCTCGTAATGAGGAAGCAGCGGTACGTCTTGAGGGAAGCGGCAGCAGCTGAGGATGTCAGATATCGACCTGCAGTTTACTTCAATTGCGCATTTTATTTATTTATTTATTTATTTTTTTGTGGCCTCCCTGCTCCAGAGCTCATTTAGCTAAATATACGCTTACGAGTGAGACAGCAGTGTTCAGCGACTCTTAAATCCGGGTTCTAGGCCAGTGGGTTTGAGAGCTGGGATGACTGTGGATGAGTAAGGCTGGCACGTTTTTTTGGCTAAGTTTAGCCGACATCCACTTAGCCGGGCAGAGAATAGCTCGCTCAGCTGATCTCGGTACAGTTCATAGTACAGCGCGTTTTAAGTCTCATGAACCATTAAGGCTCCGAGATGGCAGGTACAGTAATCCTGCTTCATTTTTAATCTTCGGGCCGCAGCGCTGAATAAACTGGGCTCTATCTGCCAGCTTCAATCTCAGAGCGGCCTTAACCTTTAAGCCAACTCACCTTGCCGTGAGCTCACCATCTCAGGTGGACATGAGGGAAGCTGCATGGCATGGCGGTAAACATCTTAATTGTCGCCACGTGACTGGCAACATGACATCGGCACCCCATCGGCTGATTATGTCATCTGTATGCGTATTTCTTTAATGCCTTTGGGTGGAACATTGTTTGTCAAAAGATCTTGATTGAGTCCCCAGCCGCCACCTCTCCTCCTCCTCCTCCTCCTCCTGCTCGTCGCTGCCCTGTTCCTTCCTGTTGTTGCTTGTGTAACCGACTGCCTCCACCGTCTCCCCACTGAGGCTGCCTTTTTCCTGTTGTGCACAACACGAACATAAGCAGCGGCTCAGATCTCTAACCAGACAACAATGGGCAAAAACCCAAAACAAAACAGGAAACCACCATGGATGTGTATCTTACATACTGCAAACGCTGTTTTGTCAATGCATTCAGTTAATTTTGCTTTAATTTTGACTAAAGTGTGCATGTAGAATAGGGGACATCCCTGTTGGCTCGGTGGTCCAACGTGGATTCTCTGTTGTGGTGAACTAATTAACTTCAATAAGTGTTGTGCTGCAATAGAGGCATCAAATTGTGTAGCTGTAGAGAAAACAACAGTTGTAACTACAATGTAGTCTTACTCAAAAACATCTCAGACACTTAAAGAAGTGGCTTTCATGTTAAATAAGCACCTTTCTAGCAACAACTCAACAAAAAGTTAAACATTACAGACTTCACAAAGTTAATATCTAATTCAAGATAGATGCATTTTGTTATTATCTATTATGCAAGATTGTCTAGCATCACAAAGTTTAATGTTGCCTTTAACATTATTGTTATTATTATTATTATTATTACAGTAGTGCCTTGACTTACGAGTTTAATTTGTTCCGTGACAAAGCTTGTAACTTATATTGCTCGTATGTCAAATCAGTTTTCCCCATTGAAATGAATTGAAATGCCCATAATCCGTTCTGGACCCCCTACAAATGATGCAATTTTTATACATTTATAAAAATGGTAACATTTTATATGGTATATTTTGTATAAAATTATTTTCGATTTTGATAATTTCTTTAATTCAATGCACATCATCCACTTCTTCTTCTGTGAAGTTTTGCTAAATAACTGGAGTTTTGCTAAATAACTGTACAACCAGGTCCACTTCAATGTGTTTAATTTATAGTGTCAGACATGCTCACTTAAAGACTTTATAAATTGCTGCCATTGCATGAAAACCTGCAGCTATTTCTGTCACTGCATGCTGCTTCATTCTTGGTGTGTGTGTGTGTGTGTGTGTGTGTGTTCATGCGTGCGTGTGTTCGTGCGTGCATGTGTTTGTGCATGTGTGCGTGTGTGTGTGGTAGTAATACCCCTGGTCGTTTCTGTCCAGTGCCATCTGGTAAATTCCAGCACAGAGGGCATTTTAGCTTGCCAGCAGTCTCTATCTGTGTGCCTCTCTCTCTTTCACACACACACTCACACGCAGACACACACATTTTTCTTCTACACACACACACACACACACACACACACACACACACACACACACAGCGTCACGTGAATTGTGACTGCAGGGCAGTGCTCTTGTCTGAGGGAGAAAAGAAAATGCAGCGTTGTGGATGTAACTGTTGTCTCCCAGCCGTTTTCTCCCCTCTGATCTGATGCTGCTTCTCTCTCTCTCTCTCGCTCTCTCACATGTTACATCAGTTTCTCTTTTAAATGTCCGCCCAGCCTTTATAGTATCTGAGGAAAAAGGGACAAAGATGGTAATAGAAAGGGAATGAGTTTTTTGGACCTGAATGTGTGCAGCAATGTGCTTCCTCAATGAGGTGAAAAAAAAACATCTGCACAAGCAACCACTTGTCACGATTTGAGAGAGAGAATTGGATTTAGCTGGGACCCATTCATTTTAATATAATGGTTTCAGAAGGTTTTATAGTGTTTGTGTCTCTCCTGAACTTACAGAGATGTTTACCTTTAATTTCAAGCTGAAAACAGCCCCCCCACCAAAACTGAAGCTCAATTTTCTCCTGGCAGGATTACATCTATTATTATAAGTTACATTTATCTGTCTCCATCAAAGCCCTTTAGTAAATACCTACATAGGCAGAGAGGGAAGCCAACAGATTTCTGTGTATTGTAGAACTGCGACTAATGATTTTTTAAATTTATACATCAGTCTGCTGTTTGCTCATTGTTTTGGCCAACAGCCCAGACCGAAAGATATTTACTATAAACTCATATAAAGCAGAGTAAAGCTACAAATATTCACGTTTTTCAAGCTGGCAAGTGAGCTGCATTTTCTTTTTTAGGAATCAGATGAATGGTTTGATGAATTATTCAACTATCAAAATATATTTTGTCTATTGACATTTCAGCATTACGGCAGACTTTTTGTCTCTTTAAAATGTCTTTGTGCCAGCCGTGATTGTGAAGTTGCATGAAAGGTCTTGTAATGTAAAGACAGAAAAGTCTAAAATATCCGGAGCCATAATTTGAGACATGTGCTTTGTGAAATAGGGAGACGCTTGTGGAAAGGACAACCTGAAAGGTTAAAAATCGGGTTAATCCCGACTGCAGGGCATTGACTACACACCGCTGGGGAGACCACCTAGGGAAGACGGCGGGGGTGGGTGCGTGGAGACGGGAGGGGGTGAGGGGGGAGGCAGAGGTCACCACAGAGTATGCTGGGAGCTTCCTGGGAGGTGGAGGGGTGCAGGGACGACGTGAGGATGCTTTACTTGACTCCAGGGCTTTCACGCAACGGGGGGTCAGGAAAACACGGGGGAGGAAGTCACATTGGTGAGACACCCTGTGATGGAAGTGAAGGAGTGGGAGGAGGAGGAGGAGGAGGAGGAGGAGGAGGAGGAGGAGGAGTGAGCAGACGGGGCTGCTGCAGAGCAAATGGTTAGCGTGAAGGAGGTGGGGGACAGGAGGTCCTTTCATCAGAGGCATCATCAGGGATCTTCAGCCCTCTGTGTGGTCCCCTCACACCAGCAGCGTGCCGACATTTGGCATCTGGAGAAGGCCGGACTCAGCAAATAAAAGTCTATTTCGGGGAAACGGGAAAACAAAACGAGGCTCGGCACTAAATCAAACTAATGAAGATTCATACGGATTTAAAACTTGTATATTATTTTTTCGGTTCCTGTTGCATTTTTAGTGCCTCACTTTAAACACAAAAGGAGGAAGAAGTTGGACTGCCAGGCTGAAAACACTCCATAGAGCATAAACCAAGATAGAAAGTCAGATTAGCCATCAAAACCATGATATCGTTATTACAAAGTTCAGGCCTGTTTCTAAAGCAGTTTTCTTTGAACATTTGAAATAATATTGTATGATCAGCCTTTTGTGACCAAAAGGGTACCCAGGTTTCAGGTGATCCTCTTGTTCCCTGAAGTAGGTCATTCTTTCTCTCCGCGTCACGGCCAAGAGTTTAGTTGTTCAGACACAGAAAAGGTTTAGTTAACCGTTTGCACTGCCTGTAGATCAGAGGGAGGGTGTGTGCATGATACAGAGGACTTCCTGTAACGCTGCATCGTGGTGTTGAACGAGTGTGAGCTTCAACGCGAAATTCTGGCTTGGATGTGAGGGGGGAAAAATGTGTTTAAAAAAAACGGACTGAAGAAAGAGCTGTGAAGGCAGCGTGAGAGATCCGGTCCTCCAGCAAAGGGGAAGATGAGTATCTGTACGAGGATTAAAGCTCACATTATCGCATCCTCAGCTCTGCGCTTGAACGTATAGGCGAAAAGTGACAGAAATAGTCGAAGGAGAAAAATGAGAGCTCAAATCCAGCTTACTCTCTCGCCTTTACACAGCTGCGTGAACTGGGTGTGACTGCTGGAAAGTTACAGCAGGTCTGACTTAGTTGAAGGTGCGAGGGGAGGTGTGTCTGAAGGTTTATGACCACCCAGGGGGAAAAAAAAAAAAAATCACCTCACTCGCTGTATCGCTTTATTTTTCTTTACCAGTAACAAGGACCGTGGGTGTGTCTTCATTTCACGGTTCCCCCGTTCACTGTATCATCTCTTAACTTGTGTTTCACTGGGAGAGGGGGAGAGGCAGTCTAGACGCTGACAGAGGGACGGGAGGAGAATCGATTGAGGCGTACAAGAGCGATTTCACGTATCGGCCCGCAGCTTCAAAAGCAGAGCCTCAGCAGGACCCCCAACCCTCCCCCCACCCCCTGCACCCAGCAGGCATTTTGAGCGAGCGCTCCTGTGCGCGCAAAATGTGAGCCTATCTCAAGCGCTAAAATAGTTAGTGGACGGCCGGGGGAACTAAGCAGATTTCTGCGCCGCGTTCACCTTCACGCTTCCTCTTCTGGCCGCCTCTCCCTGACCTTCACCGTTCCCCTCTTTGAGTCCCCTCTGAGTCTCTCTCCGTTCCCTCTCGCGCTCTCTCATTTCCTCCCTCGCTCCCTCGGGCTCGCTTCCAACGGGTGTCAGCGTTTCCTCAGTCCTCCCCGCAGCACCGGGGCCCCGTCGACGTTCTCTCGGCGCCCCGCACGCCATCAGTGCTTAGGTGGCGTTGGTGATGTGTGATAAGGTCCCCTGCAGATCTCTGTTAAGCGTTGTCAGTTGAGTCACCTTTTCTGTGGCTTAGTTCCTCTTCTCCTTTGTTTCATTTTTTTTGTTTGGTGTTTTCACGCCTGTCTGTTTCTTTTTTTCATTTCTCTTTTCGAAAGTTTTGATTGGGGTATCGCTTTCCTCGAAGAGATGAGGACGGCGGCGCCTCCCCTGGCTGAGCGCCTGGTGTCGGGATGGGGCTGTCAGTGGGAATATTCAAGTGAAACTGTCATCCTGTTTTTTTTTTGCAAAGTCACATTCTCCGACATTTCCACCTCTCTCTGGTTTTCTCCGGCCGTGTCCTCCCTCCTCACGTTGACTCCGATGCTCCAGATTAGTGTGTGTGTTTTGGTGAGTGATGGGAAGTGGTGTGCGGCCTCATACCTGTGGATGGTTTTTTTTTAGGCCACCCAGGCGTATTGTACCTTCAACCACCATGCAGCAGTAAGTCTGCTGTGTCGTTAAACGTTGCAGCCAATAAACCGCGTGCTGTTGCTGTAAAGAAGAGGGCGTGCTGTACTTTTGGCTAAACTTTTGAGGAGGCATTCCTCACATAATCTCATCTTTTTCCAGTGTCTTCTGATTAATCGATTTGGCGAGAAAATAATCATCAGATTAATCAACAACGAAAAAGTTCAAACAAAAGTTAAAAGTTAGATGCAGCCCTTGTTCATGTGATGTCCACGACTTGGTACTGATGGGTCTGCAGGTATAAAAGAATACTTTTGTTGTTATTTGCACAGAAACAAGCTGCCCTTTACTAAAAATAAGAGTATACCATATGTATAAATAAAAACAGAAGCAACAATTTTAACACTAGCAAACAGTAAAGATGCGTCTTAAAATGACATAAAAACTGCACAGCAATGTTCAATGTGATACTGTAAACAAACGCTAAATGCATTATGGGTAGTAGAATTTAATCGGAGATTCTGTCACGCGCCAGTTGTAATGTTTGTTTATTTTTTCAGCCGCAAGCATGAAAGTATTCAAATGTGCTCACATGCATCATTTGACATGGCAAAAAGAGGAAGCTGCACTGTGGAAGATTGTCGTGACCTTTCGAATAAGCTGTTCATCTCTCCAAACATGTAAAAGTGAAGTCTGTTTTGTCTGTCTTAAAACAGGATTAACGTGGTGCTTCGCGTCAAATCATGTTGATCCACTGCCAATGTTTCTCACACAGTATCATGATAAATTCACACATGCGCACACACACACACATATACACATGTCTTCATGCAAGGGAAAACTAATTGGCAACAGATATGAGCGCGTTATCCGCCTGCTTCATCTAACTCTTGACAAGAAAGCGAACGAGGGCATCTCCCAAAATGTCAAACAGTTCCTTGCGTGCTTGCGTTCAGAGTTATGAATCAGAAAAAGCGCGCTCACGTTCAGAAATCACAGTTTGCCACTGTCACCGCGTCCTACGCTTTGTTCCATTTATTCACCGTCTGCTGAGCAGCTTCGTGGATTCGTCTCCAGATTACGTCACCGCCATAGTATGTCCCTCTGCTGTTCAGCTGACAGGGAGAGTTAGTTAAAAGTTAAAAGGAAAAAAGAAAAATCACAAACTAAAATGAAGAAATAAGTGTATAAAGGAATATAAATGTATAAATCTGCTAGCGCAAGCCAGAACTTTGCTCCACCTTTGATGTTCACTTTTCAGGCCTGCTTCATGTCACTAGTTGACATTTAGGTTTGGGTGTGTGGTTAGACACGGATGACAAACATGCTCCGGTGTAAATATTTAACCAGCTGACACTTCGTCACTCCATCACCATCCTGCGCCACCTTCATCTTCACCTTTCTCGCTCTGTAATATTCTCCGAAGATCCCTCCTTTCAGCGTTATGCCAGCAGTTAACGTACAGGAGTTTGCTTCGGCTTTTGGCATGTTAATTCATCCGGCCTCTGGGTTTTGGACAGCCATTTTGAAGTGTGACAAAAAAGTTAAAAAAAAAAGAAAAAAAGAAGCGAGGCACAGAGTTGAGGGAGTATTGGGAGGCAGCCGCGCGACGTAAAACCCGCGTCAGCCTCTCGTGACGGCTCTGATCGCAGAGAGGCAGCAATGGGGAGGGGGGGCTGTGATCAAAGGCACCTACCTGGCGTCTGTCAGCAAAGAGGAATGCAGCCCTGGCTCTGTGTGTGTGTGTGTTTTCAGCAAAGACGACAGCATGAAAGGGAAGCTCTACCTGTTTCTGGAGAGAGGCGAAGCGGCTGATGGATTAAAGGGTTATCTGTGCGTAAACGCGGGGAGTAAGGGTGTGATGAAGAGGGAGGACAGAGAGCAGGGAGCTGTCAGGTACGGTGCCAGTTGTAGCGCAGGAAAACAGCTGATCGCGCTGGTGACAGAAAGGAGAGGCAGGAAGCAGGAGCTGAGCGGGCTCAGGCTGCGTTGAGGACGACGGCATATCAAAGCACAGGTCTTTTTTTGAGTGACGCTTCAAAAAATATGAGCGCTTAGAGAGAGACAGGAGGTACGATGTGGGTGGGGACAGAGAAATGAGATGAACAGCGGCGAGAAAAAACTGAAAGGGGGAGCAATTATTGTCGCTCATCTTCTCTTGGAGCTGAACCTCAGAGTTAAAACTGCAGCGGTGGAATAACAAGGCTCATAGCTGTGAGAAAACTAAAAGGTCAAAGTTCAAAAATGTCTTACTTGATAATTAAGTGTAGATTACGTATTCGCCGAGAAGCTGCAAGCGGAGGGTTTCTTTGCTTTGTGCAATTAAACTGCCACAGGATGTTTGATGCTATTGTGAGGGACAGAAACCTTAATTTAACAAGGCTATTAGAACCGTAATGCAGCCATTAGCCGCCTCTGCCACAGGAAGTTAGCGTGACGCACCAGAGAGTGCATCTGACAGAGGTCTGTGGTGTCGACTCTCGCAGTCCCTCCTGCAGCAGATACTCTCTCTTTAATGATTCATGGCCGTAATAGAGTTCAACAGGAAGACGGCCCGTGTTCTTTACGTGCGCTGGACAGGCCTGCTCGTTTAGTGCACAAGCAAGAGAGCGGAAGGAGAACTCTGCTCGGGTTTGATCCCGGTTCGCCGGGTCGCATGTGTGGCTTCAGGAAGTCGCCATCCAAATAGAACAGACAGACAGACATTAAAAATCTGCAACCCCGCAGCTGCTTTATTGATTAATCACAATCAAACACTGACACTAACACAAGCATTGACTCATCATCACCGTTAAAGCTGACAGGGTGAACTTGTAATAACATGATATAATATTGCTTCAGCAATGTGGAATAAATAATCACTCATTTGTCCAAATTTAAGTTCAATACTCACTCTTTTGGCTTTGTTTTTGGTCTCTTCCAACTCCT
>JAOXYL010000078.1:12763062-12774756 GCA_028564955.1 Terapon puta
TTTTTAGGCCCAAATAGACAGGAAATCACACAAAAACAGAAATTGTAAGACACTTTTTTTCTTTGGGTCTCAGGAGGATATATTTATTTGCAAACAGTACTTTAAAATGTACTACTTTAACACCGTACAAGCAGAAGTAGTATGAATTATATTCTCTTGTTTTCATCATTCTTTTGTATTCTTAATGTGAATTGATTAAAAAAATATTATATTTCTGATTATTGCTTTCAAGGAAGCACTGATATTTGAATTGATGAGCTATACCACAAGATGCAAACAAAAAATGTTTTCATATGATGTATCATGGACTGAGAGGACAAAAGTGTGTGTTTGTGCAGAGATACTATGCATAATGTATCCATAAACCCATAAATAAATTCATAAAGTAATGTGTGTTAAAGTGTATGTACATACTGTAGGCACATACTGATCTTTATAGCAAGGATTTTATGTGTATCTACCGGGTCTGGGCTTGACATTTCAGTAACTCAATTAGACCAGCTCCGATGGACATGAAGAGAAATGCCTCTCCATATCATGCTAAATTGATTCACAAAACGTTTTTTTTCCACAAAGTCATTGTAGATACCCAAGAAGCCATATTAATTACATTTTTTATATCATAATAAACATTTTTCTGAAATATTTGCATTGCTTTTGTGTTGGGTATTATTTAATGTTATATGCATATAAATGCAAATCATTATTGGATGTGTGGATTTAAATTTTAATTCTGAAAGGTGTCGTGAAACTAAAACTGTAGCCGTTTTCTCATGTAAATTGTAAATTAAAACAGTGTAATAAAAAAACATAGACAAAGGTAGTTGTCGATTTCTTTATTTGATTATTAAACAGTTCATGTGACGAAAGAGTTTTCGTCACTGGAAATTAATTTCATTCTTGCATTTTACACTAGTTATTGTCTTTTCTTTTGTAGTTTGATTGGTCATTGATAGCACATAGCACGTAAAAGACCTATCCTTGATATCCTCTTTGTTTGACTGAGAAACATTCAGTGTGTATATCTACAATGCAACTGTTTTAAATAATTTGAAGAATGATAGAAAAAATAAATGTAAAATATTCTATTTTATGAAATGAATGGAGTTGAGACTTAAACTCAATGTAGCTAGTAAAAAGAAGATTATCACAAGCTTCCATTTGACCACATTTAGATTTTTTAACTCTACATTTAGTGGCATCCCCCCGAAACCCAACAAACGACAGTATAGACAGGAGAACCTTGTTGGCTTCACCAGTAAGTCCTGGACATACAGAGGAAAAAGAGAGCAAACTGAAAGGCTGCACACAGGCTGTCCTAGAGAGGCTGCAACATGGAATCCAGACTTCTTTTGAAAAGTCCTCCCATGGAATTGAGGGTATTCAATGGAGGATCACTGAAACTTTGCACAAGGAGCGCAACATCTCCCTCATGTACAAGATATTTGATTCAGTCAGATGGCTTTACATGCCAAGAATCCTACTGCTTCTGTCTGCCTGAAATCTGCAGAGCGCCAGTGATGCTTTGAAACTAAAACCTCCTCTTCCTTGAGCAGCTCACTGGCCAGAAGAAGAGTTGCCTGTGCCTGTGCTTTCTGCCAAATTCAGTGACGAGAGTCAGTTCATCTGTTGACATATTGTTGAATGGTGGTTTGGTAACTCAAACTGCTTGTTGTAGTCAGCATGTGAATTTATTTGCTTAAACAAGTTGCTTTATTACACGCCATTATAGGTAAGTATCCATCCATCCATTCATTCATCTTCATCCGCTTATCTGGGACCGGGTCACGGAGGCAGCAGTCTGAAGAGAGAGGCCCAGACTTCCGTCAACCCAGCTATTTCCTCCAGATGCAGGAGGCCCGCCGAGCCAAAACAGCAGAGTTGCCAGCGATCAAAAAAGCCAACAGAGGGTGGCTATCACCTGATATGGCTAATACAAACAATTTATTAATGATATAAAATAGCCAATTGATCAATTGATCGAAAGTAAACCCATACATACCCGCCGTGGGGCATCGTCAGCATAGCCCCAGTGGAGATGGAGAGGGTCAAACGGCACAGTTCCTCTGCAGCATGATATTGAAAAGGATCAAGGAGCCACATTACACACAAAAGGATTACAGCCACCACGGAAGGGCAGGCAAAGAGAGGTCAGGTGCGCTACACCTGAGCTTAAATGCGCACACTTGCTCGATGCCACCTATGCAGCAGCGCATAGTAGCTCTGGTAGCACAGTGTCATATAGTGGCATGGAGGAAAGAGACCTCCGGCCACATCTGCATGGCCAATCTTACCAATAATACCAAAGAAGAAGCCGGCGACGACGAAGGGCAGATGATGCTGGACCGCAAGGACGCCTCGATGTACTCCTCCATTGCCTTCCTCTCTGGGCCAGAGATGATGGTCTGGATAAACCTCCTGATCAGGCTTGGGTCTGTGAACAGAGGCAGCAATGGACAGATATGACAGGTAGACCTTCCTTGTTTAACTTTCCCTGTGGATCAATCTATGAATGGGTTATGTTTAGTTAACCAGGGGAGACCTAATACAGGGGATGAGATTGAACATGTGGAATGTCGTCTGTTCAGTGTGATCAGGGTTAACAGTTTATGTAACAGGAACAGTCTGATGAGGCACATGACTTAGTAATTTACCATAGAGAGATCTAGCGCTTACTGGGTGTTCTAATGACGAGAGTTGATCCAGGCGGCCAGGTCCACCAGACCATCAAATTCCTCTGGGATGAAATGCGGCGCTAGATAGTCTTTGGTTTCTTCAGATCGCACTTTAATAAATGTATCTTTGATTGCTGTGCCATTCTAACCACTGTCCATCGCCAGAGTACGGAATTGAAAGGCGTAATCAACCACTCTTCTTTTGCCTTGTTATATGTTTAGCATCCTGGGCTGGAGATGAGTGATCAAACATGTGGGACAGGGTCTGAGAAAACAGAACATGCATTCTGAGTGACGGCCACTCCTAAAGCCAATTCAGCAGTGCACACAAAGGGCAGAAATCAAGGGATCTGAAACGTGAGGAGAGTTAGGGATTTCAAAATAAAAGACAAGCCAGAACAGGAAACAGACAGACATGAACTAACCAAACCTGAAGAGACATGACACCGGTAAATCGAGAGCTTCACCTTTCGACTTAGCTTCTTCTTCACCACTATGGTTCGCTACACCAACCATATAACTGCAACCAATCTGCCTGTCAATCTCATGCTGCATCTTTCCTTGCCCCCAGTTCATGCTGAAGGTCCTGGTCTTGGCATCAGGATAACATCATCTGCAAAAAGCAGAGATTAAATGCTGTGCCTATAAATCCTGTCCATAAAGATTATGAACAGAACCGGTGACAAAGGGCAGCTCTGCCAGAGTCCAACATGCACTGGAAACAGATCTGACTTACTGCTGAGATTGTGAACCATGCTCCTGCACTGATTGTACAGGGAACGAACAGCGCTTAGCAAAGGGCCCATACTCGTGGAGCAACCCCACAGAGTACCATGAGGTACACGGTCGAATGCAGATCCACAAAACACACGTGGACTGGTTGGGAAAACTCCCATAAACTCTACCCTCCACAGGGTGCTTTAGAGAGCTGGTCCAGTGTTCCATGACCAGGATGAAAACCACATTGTTCCTCCTGAATCAGAGGTTCGACTATTGGCTGAGTTCCCCTCTCCAGTACCCTGGCATAGACAAGGCTGAGAATGGTGATCCCTCTGTAGTTGACAGCAAAGTTGATCATCGACCTCCAGCCTAGGGTGTCACTGCCCACGTGAGTGTTAAAGTCCCCCAGTAGAACAATCGAGTCCCCAGTTGGAGCACTATGAAGTACCCAGGGGTGCAGGAAAGCAACCTTTTATTCACTCTAACACATGACAACTGAGCTAGGGAGCCCACACCAGCTCGCCACCACTTACTCTGGGTAACTCCAGAGTAGTGGAGTGTTAGGTCATGCCATGGTGGAAAACTGCAGCTATGGTTGGATCGTGAGCACGCTGTTGAACATGGAGCTGAGGTAAGTGGAAAGAAGAGGCCATTTTATCATCAAATGAGACAAAATTATATAATGTCAAATGAACTCAAAGTGGCTTGGTTTTCTCATATTCCCCTATATTTATCCTTCCTTTGCAACAGTACCTGCTGGTGTTATGATCATCGGCTGAGATGAAGGCAGACCCAAATGCAGACATTGAGACTTGGTATAGATAAGAATAAATTATGTTTAATAAACCTTGTAGATCGACTTGAAATCTCCAACACAAGACAAGACTAGACATTACAGCTGGCTGACAACCTTAGAGTAAATCCTATCATGATGGCAGGAAAGAGATTAACGTCAGACTTCCTCGCTGCTGTCTCTGAAATGGCTGTGGTGGTGAACCCAAAGAGAGGTAAGTTTTCAGTTTCGATAAATATGGCACAGCCTCTTGTGGCGGTTCTTCTGATTTGTGGGTTTCTTTTGTGTTTTCAAAATGAGAAACGTATTCCCCCACAGGCACATCAGACAAATGATCCTGCAGAATCTGGCCATCCACAAGGTTTCTAAGCCTGTGGACAAAGTTGTTCCAGTAATAGACAGACAGCCTCTTGACAAGATTTTAAAGAAGGCTAAATTACATTTCTGAGATCTGCTCTATTTCACTGTCTCTTGTTCTTCTGATCAGGGGGGCTGCAGTTTATTTCCCAGTTCTAGAAGGAGTTCCACAGTTTCATCATTACTGCCTCCAGTTTCACATCTGGATATCATCCCACGGCCAATGGACAAACCGAGCAACCCATTCAGGAGTTATAAACCTACCTGTGCTGTCCCATCTGCTCATGTGCTCATTCGTTGCTGCAAGAAATTGTTGTCAGGAGCCTTGTTGAGCCACCTGATCAGCAGGATCGACATTGACGACAGGCCCCAAACTGGGTCTGAGGGTCTGGCTGTCCAAATGATACCTTTCCCTGTATGTAGTTGCTAGGAAGTTGGCTCCTCAGTTTGTTGGTACATTTCCCATTTTTAAAATCATAAAGCCTGTCTCAGTATGTCTATGGTTACCCCCCAGGTTGCTTGTTGTCCATTCCACCTTTCATGTATCCAAGGTGAAACTTTGTTCCCACCCTCCAACCATCTACTGAGTACAAGCACCCCAAGCAGATTTGGGGTATGGGCATATTGGAAGTGCTGTGGACTGGTACCTCTCAAGTTACCAATCCACCTCCATGAAGACTGGTCTTTGGGGACCCAAGGACTGAGCTACTGCCACCCCAATACATTGACTACCTGGAAGGTCAACAGTGGACTAGTCTACAAGGTGAAAAAGCTTGCCTTGAATAAACTATAAATTGCAGTATTTATTACACTGTTTTTATTTAGTAGGTTGTAATGTTACTCACCACTCCTGCCATCCTCCATATAAATAGAATCTGTGGTGTAAAAAATATCTTCTCCGGCCCCACTTCTGACCTGGTGCCACTGGTTATGATGATATGTTGTGTGGTATTGTGTGTTATTTTATTTTTGACAATTTACAGATGTTCTGTGCCAATTATGTGTCTTAACTCTTGCTCAGCTCTCCTACCCTGTGCCCTTTGATACAGTATCTGTTAGAAATAAACTAGCCACAAATTTGAAGCTGGGCAGAGCAGAGTTCACTTCAGATATGCTTTTGAAATGGATTGTCCCAATCCCCATTTCAGATAAATGAGCATGAATGAATATGTCATGCATCTCTTGCTGAGACGAACATGGGGCAGAATATCTCCTCACTTTATTGCTAAGAAGTTTGGGTTGGTTAGGAACAGTTCCCATCATCTGCTTTATTTATTTGACTTTATCCTGAAATGAGACATAAACTCAGAGAACTCAAAGAATTCAGCATCCTTATAACGATTGGTAAATCTGTCCATTGTATGAGCACATTGATAACATAAACCATGAGCCAATTACACAGTGAAGACAATCTACATTTAATTACTGATCATGTGATAAAGCTGCCTGGATTTCAACCGCACCACAGTCGAAGGGATAAAATTTATCTCTCACATTACAACTCACATCCGTGCGCTTCACCCTTGATGCTATTTGAGGTGATTCATCAGACATTCATCATTCATTCGTCATAAGTTTGTTCGTGTCTTTTTTGATATATTCTGTTTTTTTCTCTTTCTCTCTGTATTCCAAACTCCAGATGCAGAACCAACATGGCTTTAATAGTTTGAGACAGTCAGAGCAAATGGCTATCTCCAGCTAGCTATTGCTGCAGTGCTGCTGTTTTTGTGGGTTTTCATATTGAGTTTAGTATCATTTACTGTTGGTCTTTTTGATCGCCTCTCCTTTTGTAGATCTTTGGTGGTGAACAGTTTTTTTTTTTTTTGTGATCATGCGCCAGTGTATCATCTGGCCTGTAATGACACATCTTTAAATATCATAATGGCATATGTTTGTTTTATTTTAATCATCTGCCTTCCTCCTGTATTGATAACACTGATGTATGTTTGCATTTGTATAGCATTGAGCAGAATTGCATCAGTAGAGGAAAGACTCAAAGCAATGAAAACTTGTAGTTGTCACCTGAATCTGGTGGCTATTTTCTTCGTACCACTTGTCATTACTAGCATAGTGTCAGTGGCCTCATATATCCATCCTAATACCAGAATCATAACACTTTGACGCACACCATCCCTGCTTTGCTCAATCCCATTATATATTCTTTAAAGACAGAAGAATTGCAGAACTCTATCAAGAAGCTTTGCAACAGAAATAGGATTGGCAAAACAACTCGAAAATTGTGAACTCCTTATCAGTGCTGTTTTGACATGTTTAAAAGCGTTACAATAATTTTACCACCTTTTTACCACTAATGTTTTACTTCGAAGTACGGTCATATTTCTTTCAGAAATAGTTTTCATATGGTATCTAGTTTTTTACTTTACATCATGCTGGATGATGAGACCAGATAAACTGGTTGAATTATATTCTACTTGTAACAGTGTGTAATGCTCCATCTTGGAGAAAAGTGCATCCAACTCGACATAGTTAAAGTCTCCAGCGATGATCACAGCGGCCTCTGGATTGTTGTTCATCTGCAGACTGATCATGCAGGACAGCTCTTCCAGTGCTAATTTAGCATTAGCTCACGGTGTGAGCCTCTCTCAGGCTGCATTCCTGTCCTCCCAAAAAAGAGAGCACCATGGTAGCTCCATGCCGCGTCTGGGATGCTGTGTAGTGTCTTGAATTACATACAATGTGTGTATACAGGTGGTTGTTGTCTTTTGTCAGTTGTCACACTTGGGTGCCTTACTGTCTGGAGACCTATGACCCTTCTAAAGTGGGGAACCACATGTTTGGTCGGAATTCTACAGAAATAAGCCTTGTATATATCTTGAGGTGCTCTGGAGAGGAGATTCACATTGGCTATGGTCCCTCTCACAGGCAATGTGGATGCTTGTTAAGATGCTGTACTTTGTTGCAATAAACCTTCTTTAAATGCAAGAAAGACAGCGTCAGCGGAGTCTTCTTCATCACCTTCACATCATTGCTACTTAATAAACAACAGCTGTTATCCAGCCAGGTCTCGGTAACAGTTGCCACACAGCTGTCAGTCTTTGCAGAGATGATCCTCAGCTTAATCGTGTCCATTTTGTTGATGAGTGACCTTTGTAAGGAAGTGACTGGGAAAAGCCGGTCTGTGTGGGTTAGCTTGTAGCCTTGCCCGCTTTTGTTTACGACACCTCCTCCGTCGGGAGAAAAGCCAGGAGCACCAATGGCTGCTCTACGGGCCCATTCCACTGCCACCCAGACTGTGGCTCGACTAATCAGGTTGGAAACCATAAAGGCTACTTGAAGGGTTAGCAGTCACCTGAATGTCTGGAGTATTTCTCAGGAGAAGCCAGAAGTATGGGTCAAGTAGTTGCGGGTGGTGGAGGTGATGGCGTGGTGGGTTAAGCAGATGGTGGCATGGCAGGCTTTGGTGTGATGAGCTTATCCAGCCCAGCAGAATTGCGAGGTCAGATGGTTCACTTGAGACGCTATGGTGGAATGGGGTCTCAGTCTGTCACGCTGTCAGTTCCTTAACACTGCCATTGATTGAGCTGATGTAATTAGGTTCCTTGAGCTGTCGGAGCAGATCCGACTGTGTTGATGTCCACTGGGTCCACGTCTGGCCAGACTGTACTATTATGTTCAGCACAAGACAGGCAGATCCAAACCACGGCTTGACATGAGAAGATGAGCTGGCAGTGAGACATTGGAAGACACAGATGACAAATAGCCCACAAACAGAATACAAATAGACTACACAAACTACCTGATGTGACATAACAATCTCTTCCTCTTAGTCACTAAATATAAATTCTGCTGTTTGGTGTAATTGTTTCCTGTTTGCACATTTGATTCCTAAATTGTGTCATAAACTAATAAGCTAATATCCTGGTAAAGGTCGTTGAATCAGTCCATTGCATCAGTACATTGATTACATAAAGAATGAGACAATTACACCTAGAAAGCAATCTATACTTAGTTGTGTGACCATGTGATAAAGCCACCTGGATTTCTTCTGTCCCACTATTAAAGGGGTAAAATATATATGAAAGATCTCACATCACAACTCACTTAAGCACACTGCCCACTTGATGTCATTGGAGGTGAGCTTGATTACAACAGCTCCTATCAGGCATCTGTCTCAGCCTTGATTGTATATTTGTTTTTTTCTCAGTTAGAAACAGTTCTCCACAATGGGCCCAGAAGAGAGAGATGCTACCATATTTAACGCCACATTTGTTCGGCCTGCAAAATTCTATCTCAGTGGGTTTTCCAATATTTCTCATATGAAGTATTTTTACGTCTTCCTGTGTTTTGTTTATATCCTGACTGTTCTTGGTAATGGCCTTCTTCTCTCAGTCATCTACCTAGTTGAGGCTCTTCATACTCAAAATACACGATTGTGTTTAACCTGGCTCTAACCGATTTATGTGGGAGCACTGCTCTCATCCCAAAACTCTTAGACACATTTTTATTTGACAAGAGATACATTGTTTATGAAGCTTGCTTAAGTTACATGTTCTTTGTTTTATTCTTTGCATCTATTCAGTCTTGGACTCTTGTCACAATGGCATTTGACAGATTGATAGCAATTTGTTTCCCTTTACGATACCATAGTATTGTAACAGAGCCAGCTATTGCTGCAGTGCTGCTGTTCTTGTGGGTTTTCATATTGAGTTTAGTATCATTTACTGTTGGTCTTCTTGATCGCCTCTCCTTTTGTAGATCTTTGGTGGTGAACAGTTTTTTTTGTGATCATGGACCTACATATAAACTGGCCTGTAATGACACGTCTCTAAATAATATAATGGCATACGTTTGTTTTATTATGATCATCTGTCTTCCTCTTGTATTAATAGCAATAACATATATATCCATTTCTGTTGAACTGAGTAGAATCGCATCAGTAGAGGAAAGATTGAAAGCAATGAAAACTTGTACTTCTCACTTGATACTTGTGGCTGTTTTCTTCCTACCAATATTGATTAATAACATACTTGCAGTGTCCTCCAGCATCCATCCTAATGCCAGAATCATAAACTCCACTTTGACACACACCTTACCAGCTTTGCTCAATCCCATAATATACTCTTTAAAAACAGAGGACGTTCTTAACTCAATAAAGAAGCTGCGCAGAAAAATGGGATTGTAAACACAACCAGGTTTTAAAGGTTACAGTAGCATAATTCTTTTTTTTATGTTTAACTACTTTCTAACTATTTTCTTCAGATATGACTATCATGTGGTATTTCATTGCTTACTGTAATTTTTTATATAAAATGACCAGATAAAATGGTAGTATTATACTGCGTTTGGCATACTGTGTATTGATCTTCCATTTAGAACAAAATCAGGGATTTCAGTAGATAATGAATATTTGTTTACTTGATACCATTATACACATGAAAAGATAACATCAATTTGGGACATGAATGTGGAACAAAGTTTAGAGAGACATTTTGTAAGTTCTGTATCATGGTTCTTTGTTTTATTCTTTGCATCTATTCAGTCTTGGACTCTTGACACAATGGCATATGATAGATTGATAGCTATTTGTTTCCCTTTAAGGTACCATAGTATTTTGACAAAACCAGCTATTGCTGCAGTGCTGCTGTTTTTGTGGGTTTTCATATTGAGTTTAATATCATTTACTGTTGGTCTTCTTGATCGCCTCTCCTTTTGTAGATCTTTGGTGGTGAACAGTGATCATGTGCCAGTGTATCACCTGGCCTGTAATGCCACATCTTTAAATATCATAATGGCTAAACCAGTTACTGCTGCAATGCTTCTGTTTGTGTGGATTTTTTTATTGAGTATGATAGCGTGCATGGTTGGTCTTCTTGATCGCCTCTCTTTCTGTAGATCTTTGGTGATAAAGAGTTTTTTCTGTGATTCTAGACCAGTATATCGTTTGGCCTGTAATGACATATCTTTAAATTTCATAATTGCATTAACTGCCGTCATTATAATCATCTGTCTTCCTCTTGTATTGATAACACTGACATATGTTTGCATTTGTATAGCATTGAGCAGAATTGCATCAGGAGAGGAACGACTCAGAGCAATGAAAACTTGTACTTCTCACCTGATTCTTGTTGCCATTTTCTTCCTACCTGTTTTGGGTACTAACATAAGTGTGTTGGCCTCCTCCATCCATCCTAATGCCAGAATCATAAATTCCACTTTGACACACACCATCCCAGCTTTGCTCAATCCCATAATACACTCTTTGAAAACAGAAGATGTTCTCAACTCTATAAAGAAGCTGCGCAAAAGAAAAAGGATCAGAAACACAGCCAAAAAATGGTGATGTTTTAATGACGACTATCTTTTTTTATTCAAGGATTCAAGGGTTTTTATTTGCCATCTGTACATAGACCAACAGGCTAAGCACATTGGAATTTTTTTGTGCAGGGCTCTCAGAGTCACAGTGATAAGAAAATATATTTATGAAAATAGAAAATATTTTTATGACCCTTTATGTAGTGATACTTTGGCATAATTGTTTTAGCATGATTTGGGCATTTTATAAATTGTTCATATGACTATCTACAAAGACAGAATATATAATTTAGTTTACATCTGTCTTAGAATTCTGAAATAATACACAATTTTAAATCGTGTCATTAGTTTAGAGCTCTTATACACAGAGATTTGGTGAGTTTATATGTACATAACAGTCTCCCTTTTTTCAAGTTTAATCTTGATTTTGAATCAAACTGAAGTGATTATCTGTCCAGAAATCTTCAAGCAAATATTCTAAATAACAATAATATTATTCCTCGCAATTATGAGGATTTGATGCCTTGCTAGTCAGATATGATAACAACCTGAGTATAAACGTGTTTATTTATTATTGGTTTGATAAAACAAAGTAAACAAACAAACAAAAATACAAAGAATTGATCTCCTTAGTTCAATGGACATAATGAAAAGTATTTTCACTGTTTTCTGACATTTTATAGACCTACCTTTGATTGATTAAATGATATGATAAAATAGTCAGAAGATTCATAAAAAACAGTTGGTTATCATATATACAGGCCTTTGAAAACTTGATGTGGTATGTGCAACAGGTAACTAGGGTACTCCAAAGACCTTATTTTATACAGGATATTAGTGTGCATGTCAATGTTAAATAATCCTAAACTGTAGAGG
>JAOXYL010000078.1:12806745-12818795 GCA_028564955.1 Terapon puta
ATTTAGTGCATTTTTGTGTTTAATGCATCAATTTACCCTTCGTGCGTGATGTGACCACACTTTCTGTCTTAAAATATCATCTAAGTGTGGAAACTTTGTGATAGCACCACCATGTGGTCATCAAGGATGGTTGGCCTCTAAAGAACTGCATGATACCAGGTTTAGTTGATTTATAAAAAAGCAGAGTCAGTCAATATGAAAAATGTGAGTGTCTTTATATACATTTAATGTTGAATTATTCATTTAAACTGCAGTGTCCTTGCTTGGCCTCCGGTATGGCTGCTCACAGATATCTGCTGGCAGAACTGCTCATCCGAACAACTTTAAAGTTAACATGGCACTTCTTTGGTCCTTAGCAATGCATTAGCAAAGTGTATCTGGTTGTATCTTTAGATGTGATTATGATATTTCAGATCCTTCCTTTTGTGTTCTGGTGTTTTTTTAGATTATATTACATAATAGTTTTAAATCACAGCAATTACATGATGAAACAAGGATGATGATAATTACCACAAAGAAGACATTACACAGCAGCAGATATATAGACTCTCAACATTTTTTTTTTATTGTACTTTACAGGCTTCCTTAAACGTTTGAGAAATTAGCAAATTGTGAAGTAATGAGTAAATGCAACAGTGAATCACACAGACGTGAAAATTAAAACATTCCAGTTGACTTTTTCCAGAAGCATCATTCATAGCCAAGTGGCCACAGGAGGGCAGCAGTTGACAATTTAAAGATTTCAATGCAAGCATGATCTCCATGGCATAACAAAGCCCTGCTCCTCTGAACTATAGAACATGCTGTTAAGTTAATGGTTACTGTGCCAATTCAGTATGTGCGTGTGGTAAAAACATGAAACAATTTTTACTTATCTGCCTCATTTGCAAGTACTTTACAGGACTTTGTTTCTGATGAATTTTTAAACAGGTGAGGTTAAAAATGAAAGGATTGTAGTATGATGGCTTGTACTGAGGTTGCATGGTGAAATTCAGATTGTAATAGCTGACTGAGGACTGCACGGAGAGGAAAGCTCTCTTCAAAATGTTCAGAAAATAACAGACAGGTTGTCAGAGCAGATGCTGTTCTCTCTGAGGTAATGGGCCAACGTTATGGCCGGTCAGAGGATCGGCAGCATCTCTTGAGTGAAGGACAGCATGAAATATTAAAACTGCTGAGACTGCATTCTCATTTTCACAGCCATTTGAATGAGTTGGGTTTGAATCTGCCCATCACACACTCAAACTGCTCAAACCGACTCAGTGGCAGCTAATTAGCAGAGCTGCAGTAGATGGTGGTATGATTAACAGGACTGAGTTTTAATGAGGACTAAATTCTTAGCAATAAGGATGAATGATTGTTATACTGCACGGAATACTTTGTCATCGTATTTCAGAATTGCTTCAGTGATTAAAATGGGAAAAAAACAGAATCTGTTTGAATATATTTGTGTATCACTGCGATTAAAATCTAACCACAGTGGTGTACACAGAAAATGAGTAAATGATTTATAAGTTTGTAAGAAAAGTTGAGGTGTATCTCTGATGTATGAGAGTAATTCTTTTTACAAACATGAGCATATGAATACTGTATGTACTGTAGAAACCCAGGACATAACCGATATTATGATATGATATCAAATTAGATGACAATTAATCTTCATCCGAACAAGCACAGTTTCTTTAACTGGACATTGTTTAGCGTCATTAAGTCACAACTGACCTGCTGCATTCATGAAAAAATAACAACGGTGTAGCTTAATTGTTCTAAGATGAAGAAGACGGAGACAGAAAAAGTTAAATGTGCTGTTGGTGTGAAAAATCCACAACAACTGTACATCTTAGACATGTAATTACTCATCTAAATAATGATGGAGTGATTTCTGGTTTTATTTCTTGCTTGTCCTTGAGAGGACAGCCCAGCAAGTAAAAGCTTAATTAATGCCTCTTAACAGCGAGGCAGCTGGTGAGGGATGTTCAGCGGCATAGACGGCAACTTGTAAAAAGTGCTGTGAATGAGGATTTTAGGAAATGACAGTGCCAAAAGGTTGTCAGCAAATTTGTCTGTGATGTGCAAAAAAAAAGCACCCATAATAACATTTTAAAGCTCTCATTTCAGTGAGAGTCACATTTTGGTAACCTCCATGGTGCCGGGATAATATCTTAATTATATATCGGTATCACCTTGTCAATCACTCCACTAACCCGGGACGTGAAGGATATTTGTGTCCCGTTAACTGAATTATCTAATCTAAAATGAGCACCTGTGCCCCCGCTGGAAAGACCTTGATTGAAATTAACGTGTGAAATATGAGCAAGAAATGTTCGTCCTACAGCAAGAGGTCAGAGCTCTCCCTCTCAGTCTTTCTCAGAACCTCCCTCCAAGCACTTGCTATTCTGACAGGCAAGTCAATGGGCTTAATTAGTGTATAGATCTGAGACACGTGCACAGCTTGTTGAGACAGAATCTGTCGTCGTGGTCAAAGGCCAATCGAGCAGCCGACTGTGTTTAATCCACAGTCCGAGATGAATCAAAACGTAGGCCAGGACTGCGGTCGTCCTGTTTGAAACCCGATGTGGTCCTGATCAAAACCCATGCGAACTCTGACCTTAGAGGCCACACAGAAGTTCACATTATGGCACTTCAGTAAATTGGTTCCCATGCTTTGTAAATACACTGCGGAATGACCAGAAAATTTAAATATGCTGATCAATCTTGATGCCTCCCTAATTTTGATGTATGTTAATCCAGTGAACACTTTTATGTTATTCTCTATTGCGTCTCAATGTGTGTGTGTAAATCAACAATATAATGTGATGGCAGGCCAAGTGTGTGGTATCCCCTGGGGGTGCATTCATCATCCAACAGGACACCGTGACCCCAGATAAAAGGATTCATTCCCGCTTTTTTCACTCTTGGGAATCTTTCTAATGAGCTCAGTTTATGATGACATTACCACCGAATGCTTTTTAATGACCTTGCCTGCAACAGACAAACTTTCAGCTCTTCACAATTAAGGCTAATTAATCACATAAGAACTTGTTAGGCGTCCCGTGTCTGCACAATTTGCGGGGGCACGCACCAATAATGAGTCATTAAGGTTGGTCCTCAAAGCTTCCATTTAATTTAAGGTAAACATGGTAATTGTCTAATGGCCGACTCCTCTCTGACACATATTCAGAGCTGTGTGGTTTGACAAGCCCTTGACGACTTCCCCTCACTTCCTCTCCCTCTTGTGGGAATCCCCGTCACCATCTTAAGTGACGTCTTAAGTGATGCTCGAGTCCCCCGAAATCCAAAGTCTGATCTCAGGTAGACGTTTGAGAGATCGACCCTTCAAGGGCTGAGAAGAGAGAGTGAGCAGTGACGGGTGCTAGAGGAGCAGGTTTACTCACAGTGCCTTAGGATCTTTCATTATTTCTTTCTTACTTCACAGTCGATTTAAGTGTATATAGAGCTGGATAGGATTTGAGGTTTTTCAGTTTCCATGCCAAAACCATAACAGTGCATTTTGTATCTGGCAATGAGCTTTTTTCTATTTATTTGAATAATAAATGATCAATCTTCTGAAATCAATCTATTTAATTTTATCACAAAGCAGCATTAAGATAGTTTTGCTTAAATAAAGTACAAAGCAAAAAAACAAGACTGGACATATCTAATAAAAGAATAAGTAAAGAAGACTAAGAATCTGATCAAATACCCAAAGCCAACCATTGGTACTCAATAGTTTTTAATCTCAGAACTGCAGTCTACTAAATCAAACAGACTGATATATTAGCTTGTTGCAAATATATCTGTGTTGATGCTTGCGTTGGCTGGTAAGTAAATTAAAATCATAATATGCCATGGTAATCTACCATCATGAATGTAAAATGTTCCACTTCAGTATGTATCTTGATCACAAATAATAAGAATAAAACAGTTTTCTTATGCTTTGTGTTTATGCTTAGAATAAAATATTACATTATTAAAATATTACAATCTTACTATATGTTTAAACTATATATTGATATTAGATTAAAAAGTATGATATCAATTGGTGACTAATGTAACTAGAGACATTTTTCTGTCAGTAACACAACAGCTCTGTTTTCAGTGTTAGAAAACCAACACTATAATGTTTTAGGGAAACACATAGCACTTACTTTGCCGCTTGGTGTAATCATTCTCAATAATTTTGTGATCAATGGAAGGTACATTTCATTTTCACTCCTCTGTGCTTCTCACACTGTGCTCCTTCACTCTGTCATACTTTGATACCCTCTGCAGGGGAGAAGCAAAAAGCAATGTCAAACGATCTGTCCTTCTCCTCCATGGACCCGCTTATTCATTCATACGAACAGCTGCTGTCGTCACGTGGACGTCCCTGTCAACACCGAACCAGACCTGCAATAACTTTGTGATTACTGTGACAGTGTGATGAAGATTTATGTTTTCAAGTAAAGTGGAAATGCTGGCAAGAGCTGTGCTTGACAGTATTGCGTAGGAGCAGGAAAAAAAATGAGTAAGAGAAGGGAAATGTAAAGTCTCATTTGCTTCCTTCTCACTTCACTCCATACAGAGGACAAACATTAGCACATGGTTCCCATCCACTGGAGTGTTCACAACTCACATTATGTAAAATTTAACTCTAAAATTGTACTCTGAAACATTAACCCTCTTCCGATCCGACACCGCAGAAAGTTTAACTTTCTAAGTTTGGCAACGTCTAGTAGAAAAGATATGACCTTTGACCTCCTCCTGTCACTTCTCCTCTCCTACAATGCCAAACCCCATCTGTTATCTTCACCCAGCAGCTGAGACACATCCAGCGATCAATAACCAGTAATCAGACAACAAACTAGACTCATTTCCAGGAGTCACATCGTCAGCTTCTCGCATTCTGCCTCCCAGGGCGCCAGTTTCACCGCAGCCAACAAATATTTACTTACATTTGGCAACGTGTGACTGCACCCATAGAAGCTTCACTGCACCTTCAGTCTGCGACACCAAGTGACGCAAGTGTAAAAGCACCCGTGCTATTCAATCAGTGGTTGATGGCCTGTGAGACATCAGACAACTCATCGTGGTGAAAGTGCTCCTACAGAGGAAAGATGGAGGCCATTTAAAAAAAAAAAAAGTGTTCAAATGCTCAGATATGATTAAATTCTCTGATAGCAGCAGCTGGTCGACAATAACGATAATACCTTCACCTTTATTTTAGACATTTCCCTCTGGTTTGCTGTTGGGATTTGGCCTTCCAGACGTTCATATGTAGAGCAAGACGATGAGTCACCGCTTTGCATAAGGCAAGGACATTTGGTGCCTGGACTAAAGAACTCTAATGAATCTTTTCTCCACTTCCCCTTTCTTTATCTTTCTTTTTCTCCTCTTCCTTTTTGCTGGGCTCAGCTTAAATCCCTGTCCTCGCGTCCTTACAAAGTCACTCAACTGGATAAAGTCATTTACCTGGATGAAGAGGGGCGAAAGAGGGGAATAGACTGGGAGGGGGAGGGTGTGCCATGTAGAGGCAGAAAGGACGTCTTTGACAAATGCTGTGTTTGTAAGGAGAATGTAGCAAAGTGGAAGAAAAACAAAGAAATGGAGTAACGCCAGGCAAAGAGCAGGGAGTGTGCAGAGTTGAAGCCTGAATACTTTGAAAAGATGAGTTCAATCTTGTCTTTCTGTCTAGCAACGGAACATTGTGTTGTGTCTGCCTCTTTATTCATGGCCTCGAATCCCCACAAAAAATAGAAAAGGCTGGTGGTTGAAGACAGAAATACCACACAGGGGAAAGAAGGAGAAGTTAAAATAATAAAGGTCAAAGATCATAAAATATTACTTATATAGCGCAGTAACAGCAGTTACATGTGTTGCAAATTTGATCAAGAGCTATTGGCTACTGGCTATATTAAAAGTGTGATAGCCAAATGCTGAAGTTATTGTGTGTGTTTGGTGTGTGTTTCCACCTTTTTTGAGGGCAGGTATTTCCAGATACAGCACAGCACTTTTAAATTAGCCCAGCACCTGTGCTGAAACAGCATGTGCGTTAAGATCCCCTCAGTTTGCTTCATTCTTTCTCTGTCTACAGGGGAAGAACATTATCATCTGTTTTGTGTTTTGTCAAAGAGTGCTCCAGCCTCCCTCCGTTAAGTATCAAATGACAATTAAATGATGTTCAATGTTCAATATTAAAGGTGCCATCTGCTCTTGTAATCCAAAACGCCTTTTTGTCAAAATCAACAAATTTCTCCTCATTGGCCACTAGTTCACTTTTAACAGCAGTCTGCGTGTGATCTGTTGTTCATGCACAGCACTGTAAATGGGAATAAAAGCAAGTGGCCAAAATCAGGCAGGTGCACAGGAGAAACAGTTTGGACAGTCATTTAAACAATTGTTTATTGTGAATATTCGTCTCTTCATCTGTCCCCGCTGAGTGGCAGTTGTATAATTGGTGTGTCAAAATCAATAATAATTATTCTCTGTATCTGGCAACTCACTGAATTCACTGAGTCATGAATGGATTAATCTGGTTTAACTACAGCAGCACAATCCCAAAATAAACAGATTTTGCAGTGATTTCATTGCAGTGAACAGATCCAAAGGATAATGAAAGGACTGCATCATGATGCCAACTTGTAAAATGTTTCAGTTAATACTTTATCAGGTTTGTCTGCAAGGCAACCGACAAACAGCTTGTTTTCTGAAGTTCAGATCAATGTGGGCATCTTGGAACTTTTTAATATAAACTTAGATGTCATACTACACATGCTTTAAAGATGGTGAGCATGCTAAATGTCAGCGTGGTGGCAGTTTTACCGTGAGCATACTGACACTGCAACACAGCAGGTAGTGTGGCTGTTAGCAAAGACACACACATACAGCACACACACTCTTCCAACTCTTCTGTCAACATATTCATATATACATCACTCACCATCGTGATAGTTACTGTATTTTAAACCCTCACACGCACACTAATGGGCATCTCATTGTTTGTTTCGTTCCTTCACTGGTGTTTATCTTTGCTATCTGTCTCCTAAAAGCTCTTAAAATACAATTCTGAACTATTTGAAGCCCTGTTGAAAATTTATCAGGATAATTTATGAATTTACATAGTGCACGGTGTCAAAATGAATCAGGTGAGTGTGCTTGCATCCTTCAAATCTGCTTTCCTTATGACAAGGTTTATCTCCTCAACCTCTGTATACAACATGACAGTGTACAGTGAGCCGCCATATCACCTGATATAACAAGTGACAATGTCTCACAGTTTGATGTCACAGTTATGTAAAGGCAGCTCCTACACTGCTGACATAGAGAAACACTCTCATCAACTGTACACATTTCTATCTATTCACTTGTTTATTAAACATTTTATATCTACAATAATAGGAATACTCACAGATATATTTATTAATCTAATCTGCAGCTCAAATGACCTAAGCATCATAATGCTACTGTAGATTATAAAACTCCTGTATTATTGTCTGAAAGGCGAAGTAGGTAACTTGTATAGCTATATAGCTTTTAGTCATATTTGCAAAAACTATTTATCTGTCACTATGTCCTGCCAGATGTGCATGAGACAGATAATGTGTGGATAAAATCTGACTCCACCTGCTACTCCTGATGCCTTCTGCAAGAACCCACTATGGGCGAATAAAATCTACCAATCGGGGCAGGAGTATCTGATGGAGAGTGAATCACTGCTCCTATACATGTTTTCGGCAGCTCCTGTAATTGTAACTTTCAAGTTCACTCCAATCCTCGTGACTGCAGCTTTAAATGTGGTTGGTGAAACACATTTATTCAGAGTTACAAGAGACCGAAAGCAGTTAACTTCACACTAATTCTGATTAGTTTAGCCAGCCACCTGTTCTTGTGCACAGGGACATTGATTCTGTCATTAAATAAATAACCATTACTAAAATGCCTAAAAAGACATTTTTACTTTCATCTTTTTTTGTCCACTGTCTTGTTTTTTTCCCCCACTTTTCATGTTTGACCTTTCAGACTCCCTGTGATCTGTGCTGTAGACCTTTAGCTAAAAGGGCTGATGAGCTCAGGACTGTGGAGAGATACTGACTTCACAGGTCGATCATCATCCTCTACAGTTTATTAGTCATGGAGCTGATGAGATTAACGCTGCCGTGCCTTTCTGTTATATCTCTCTCCGTGCAGACCTCTGCCAGCCTTGCAGTCTTTGGTGCTTTAAAAAGAAGCAGATGAGACAGTCTAGACCTTTTCTAGTGAGCCCGGGAGGTGGTGACGATGTGACATCTCACTGTAGTTTCCCAAAATGCACTCAGTCACACCTGCTTCCAGCAAACGTACAAAAAAAAAAAGTTTTACAAAACACAGCAGGGAAACATTTCCCCCTGTTCAAAGTCCAGCATGGTGCTGCATGAAGTCAACATTTCCATGACAGTGATGATAAAACGTACTGACGTAAAGAACACTGCTAACTCACCATTTTTTATTTGACCTTTTATTAATGTTTTGGTTGCTTTTCTATGCCTACAACAATCACATGCATGGTTAGACTCTGTCTCTTCCTCTTTTGCCACTGTCCTGATAAACTTGACCCGGTGTCGGTCGATACATGCGTGTTCTCTTCAGATATCAAGGGCTGCTCGAGAACACAAGGTTGGTATGACTTACGCCGTGTGGTGGATGATGAAATATGACAGTTTACGCCAGCGTCACCTGCCGGCAAAGAACATGGCACAAACACACCAGCTCCCTTGCCCAGTCTCCATCCCTACCTGCTTTCTCTCTCCCCCTCTGCATTATACATTACAAACTGGAATACCTCGCTCTCCCTCCCTGCAGGGTTTCCTGAACGCACACTTAGTTTGCAGCCGTTTGCGAGGGTTGCACTTTTTTCACACTGATTCACTGTTTCATTCCAGCTTTTCAAATAGGAAACTCTATATTTGTTTGCTGTATATTTGTCACTTGGTTAATAAGAGAAACAATATTAAGTTAGCCTGATAAGCTGTTGTAGACAATGTAAATTAACATGATGCATGAAAAGCAGTCCTGTCTTGAGGAAGTTCTAATATACAGTATGTACATGCAGTATTCACTGGTGCAAGATGAAAACTTGGTAGGGCTCCTGCAATCCTTCAAGTGTCTTTGGCTCTGTGCATGTCCCAGTGGGAGAGGGACACCTGCAGTTCATTGACCTGCTGCTGAAAATGATCAAACCCAGTCTCCCCCCAGTCCCCCCAGAGGCCTCCTTCCCTTCCTGGCCTGATGTGTCAGAAGGGTTAAACAGCCACGTTGGCCAGTCTGGGGTCTGAGTCCTGCTCGTAGCGGTAGTGGTAGACCTCCATCTGGTCTCTGCACGCCTCTCTGATGTTGTTGAGCCACCGCTTGATGCCCCCCCGGTTGAGATACAGCACCATAAGAAACACCACCCCGATCAGAGCCAGCACTATGCCGAGGAACACGTACGAGACCGCCTCCAGGTTCTCGTTCATGCAATCCACGTCTTCCCCCCGGAGCCTCTCCACGGGAACCCCCCTCTTGGCCTCCGGCTCGCTGCACAGGAGTCGCCCCGCATCCGGGCACTGAGACGAGTTCTTCAGCCAGTAGTAAAACGCCTCCAGTTCACAGTTGCACCGAAACGGATTGAGGGACAAGTAGACCCGCATGCGCCGTTGTTGGTAGAAGTTGGTCACGTTGTCCCCCCCGATGCTCTCTATGGAGTTGTTGGTCAGCACCAAGGCGTGCAGGTTGTAGATGTCTAGCCTCACCAGGGGCACGGACTTGAGCCTGTTCCCCGCCAGCTCCAGCCTGTGGAGGTTTGGCAAACTTTGCGTGCTGAGCGCGTGCGTGAGGTGCGCGGCGGCCGCAGGCAGGACCGAGCGGTTCAGGTAAAGAGAGCGCAGCTCCGCCAGCCCGTGGAAAGCCCTGGCCGAGATAAACTCCAGCTGGTTGTGGCTCAGATCCAGCACATGCAACCGGGGGAGTCCCAGGAAGGCGTACGGCTCGATGACCTGTATCCCGTTGTAGGACAGCGACAGTGTCAGCACCTGCAGCTCGGTGCCGTTGGCCATGAAGGCGCCGCGCTGTAAAGTTGAGATGTTCCTCCCCCTGAGGATCAGGGTGGACGTCCACTCCGGTACGTCTCCCGGTACCTCGCCGTCCTCCCCGTCGCGGCAGGTCACCGTCCCCGAGTCTCTGGCACAGATGCAGGACGACGGGCAGGCTTCATCCGCCCTGACAGGCGAGAACAGCAAACACACCACCGCCGCGTAATACACCCAACACCACTGGTTCCAAACGGAGAGGGGACACTTTGAGTCGTGGGCACCGAAAAATATCCACATCTTCTCCCTCATTGTAGTCTCAGAGTAGGTGCGTGCCTATAGTCCTCTCGGGCATGTGAAGTCAAGTCAGTCCGGCATCAGTCGGTTACTTTGTGGCGTCAGGACCGAGAGAAAGCTCTCTCCGCGGCCATCCTCGAGTCTCCGTATGGAGAAATGAGGAGCTTCCTGCGGGATCTTTACGCATCGGAGCGGCGGGCGGCAGCCGAGTGTGGCTGCTTGGAGAGCTGCTGATCCGCGCTCCCTTGGTGGTATTTTTGACGCCTGTCACTGAGAGAGAGAGAGAGAGAGAGAGAGAGAGAGAGGGAGAGAGAGAGGGGGGGGTGCAGTGAGAAAGAGATAAAGATGTACTAGACAAGTAGTCGCAAGTTATCCTAAATAATTGGTATTATTTTCAGACGAGGAAGCAGAGGAAGCCATTTAACACAGATATACAGAAGATATTGAGAGTGAAATCTGCCTTTGGAAAAAACCCGAAAACCAGTTCCAGACATAATGAGCTCATTTATTAAAACCAGTTGGTTGTTGGATAATTTAAACTCCTGGAGAACTGCTCGTTTCCTTTCCACGTCTTGTTTTCCATTATTACGGCCTTTAATTTACAGCATCCTGCGTTTGTTGCAAATCATTTGCTGTAATTACGTGCAGGCAGTGGAGCCTGTTTAATGGGGCTGTGGTCAGTCCTCTCTGATTGATCCCTTTTCCAAAGAAAAGAAAACTGGCTTTGGGAGAGTTGGTCACGCTCTCCACGTCTACAGTATAGAGTTGGCAAACAAATCAATATGCTTGAATACATAAACTGAGATTTGCATGGCCATGTGGTGCTGGACTGATGTGGGACTGGCCTGTCATGTCATCTCTGTTCACGTATTTAGTATGAAACAAGGAGATGAACCACTGGGCTTTACATTAAAACCTGAAAGTAATGAGTGAAGTCAATTATCATCTAATAAGAGAGATATCTTAGGGAAGAGGTAGAGATTCAGCACTATGGACAGCTCCACACGACACTTCACTGTAAAGGAACTTATTTAAGAGGAAGCAAAGAAAGCTGAAAGTCGACAAATGGAAATGTTGAAAGGAAGGTGGGAGAAAAGATGAATATATAATATATAAATGGACAACATGAGCTGAGTTAGAAAAGAAACAAAGGCAGAGACAGGAAAGAAGCCAGCAAGAGGCAGAAGTTCAGCACCAAGGAGAGCCCCAAATGGCAGCACGGTGCACTTAATCCTGAGCCCAGAAAGAGAGTGAAGACAGGGAATGACATAAAGAAGTCGAGAAGAAGAAAGTCTATTTAAAACAAAACGCAGAGAGATTCAGGTCCACGGATAGCACACAGGAGGAAAGCACCACAAGAAATAGTTGATTAAGGAAAGGAGGAAAGAACGAAAGAAAGAGCTAAAGGCTGAATACTCCTTAACAACCTTGCTGTCATTTGTGGGATGTGTTGTCCTGTTAATAAAAGACACTGGACACAAAAAGATGAAATGAACTTCTAATGAAACCATCTGGGGTTTTACTTAATTGGAGCATCTGTAGAGTAGCGGTTAGCTGTTGTTAGTCATTGAGCGTCCTCACTGACATCGTCACCATCACAGTGAGCACAACTGTTATTCTTTCTCTCTGCATATGTGTGTGTTTACTGAGTGGGCCAGAGCACACATCTGCACAAAGAGAATCAGCACATGGTGTGTGTGTGTGTGTGTGTGTGTGTGTGTGTGTGTGTGT
>JAOXYL010000078.1:12823526-12843610 GCA_028564955.1 Terapon puta
AATCAATTGATTTATCAGTTTGAATGCTGACATCAGTGAACAGGAAATCAGGGGTCATATTAGTTCATACACAAGCACACTTAATATATATTTTCATAGAGAAAATAAGTCTGAATGGCATTTACACAGTTAGTGTTACACAATTATGACTCCTCCAATAGCCGGCTGGATTAGTTTACGTCTCTTCCTGATCTATAATGAACATTAAGTTTCTAAAGATCGTGTAACAAACAATCGATATGGATACTTGGCTCGCAATGTCTCTATTTAGATTGAATTACAAAACGGTTGATATCTGATGTTCAGGTGACCGCTGTTTGTCCTTCTGGCTGTCATTGACGGACGACACCGAGTCCTCCATGGCAGTTAAGACACTCCTGCTGAAGAGTGAAGTGTATCAGTGACACCTTGGAAAGTGAACCAGCGCCCCAAGTCAGGGCAAGACACTGGCCTGCCGCCAGTCCTGTTAGAAGGGGTTAATCAGTTAGTAGAAGATCCAGTTTCAGTTCCACTATACAGATAAAATGTTTTGGAAAAAGGTTGCCATTTTTCTATTAGATAATTGCATTTTAAATATTGTATTGTATTTTTTTTTCTTTTGTCGTTGAGGTATGACAACATGGTGGACTTGTTTAAAAGATAAGAAGAAATTAGTTTTGTATTTTTGTTTATTTAGATAAAGTAATATGCTGATAATAATGTTGGTACTCAGTTTGCATGTGCCACAGGGTGCAAGTGAGAAGTCTGTGTACTTTGTTTAGGTATAAAATAGGATGGGGTCACGATTAAATTGCTCAGGGAAACAGGGGGATTTTGGGTTGGGTTAGAGTCAAGAGTTAGTTTCCAGAATCCACGGTCTGGTCACCAGGTAATCAGGTAACTTACTATCTGTTAAATACTAATGTCGAGGCTATTAAAATATGGTGACATATAGTAAATAAAAAAGGACAAGTGATATTCTTTACATTGAACTCGTTTGCATGCTGATTGTAGTCTCAGCAGGCTGACATAAATTCCACAACCCCCTTCAATAAACCTTGGTGCTGTCAGGCTGTCCTGAAGGGGCAAAGTAAGAGACGATATTTATGTTTGGCAGGGCCAGGCAATCACAGTAGCAGTACCCTCCATCCATCAGCAACTAGACTGCTCATCACTTCTGTGAAGGGTGAACTTTTCAGGGCAAACTGCTGCTGCTCTGCTCCGCACGCAGGGCAGCAGGACACTGTGGAGACAGACGACCAGCAGCCAGAGTTTGGTGCTCTTGTCTCTCATTTATTCAATAATTAATGTATCCTTAGCTGCTGAGAGATCTCCAGGACTGTTTGTGGTCAAAGAGGGTAGTTAGCAAAAGCTAATCGCCAACAATGAGGGAATTAACAAAACACTTTTACTCCGGTACTTTGGATGTCTACTCCCCCATATGTCTCGGACAGGCTAAGTTAGCACGCAAAATCAATCAATATAGCACAAACAAGAGCAAAGACTAGACAAACATCCAGAATAAGAATAAATGAACCACTGACCTAAACTATTTAATCAAACAATCTGTGTAGAAATTGTCCTCACAGGGAGGACATATACATTAGACTTTTGGGGAAGAAAAACAGACTTCATACTGTTGTCTAGTGTTGATTCATAGCAATAACTGTTAAACAATGAGAAAGGCAGAAGGGAGACCACTACCAACAGGGGCACCGTCAAGGAGTTATCCCTGCTGAAATGTTCTTGAACACGGCACCAAATCCCCACCTGCTCTGCTGCTGATCTAGCGCTCTTCTTGTGGGAGGGAAAATGGGAGGGAAGGAAATCTCTCTACAGAGAGCAATAAAGCCTCACATTGCATTACAAGGAGGGACAAGTGATGAAGAAGAAGCATGAGCAGTCATTGGGGGAAACGTCCTCATCATCCATCCACGTTCCACCACAGTGCTGAAAATACTCCGGGTGAGAGAGGCTGAACAGAGAACATTTGCGGAGAAAAGGAGGCATGGATAGATGGACAAGGAGGAGGAAGATATTATCTTACATTTATTATGGCAGAGCTTATTAGTGAGGTCATTATTTTTATCTGGAGAGAAGAGAGAGGGAACTATTCTTAGCTTTTACCCCAATGGTTCAATGAGATAGATCTGCAGTTTTATGTTGGTCTGTTTTAGAACCTAAAGCTCGACTCTGCCAAACTAATGTTTCATCCAACACACACAACGATAAGAAAATATATGCTACCAATATTATAATTGGTTTGTCAGATAATATACTTTAATGGAAGTTATGAAATAAAGAAAAAGTTGCAGACCTTTTTATTCCTCAGTTAACATATTTACTACCTCAGGCGGCAGAGGGGGGTGCTGACACCACAGAATATAAACTAAGTAAATAAATAAATTTCCCCAAGGGCAACTTTCCTCTCAATATTTTTTATTTGCTTTTTGAGGTTCGAAGTATGTCACCTGGGTTATTGTTCCCTGGAGTGGGATGAATAATGTCAGCAATATTCAGCTTTCATATCTGGGAACATCATAACAAGACAGCAGACACTAGTCTGGGGATGGGAGAAAACATCCTCTGAGGAGCCTGTCAACAGCGCTACAGCTGATAAGAAGATAATAAGTAAACTTATGGAAAATAAAAACTTAACAAGAACAAACTGATATGAGAAAGGTCAAACTTCACTTAACCAACTCACAAAAAGAAGAAACAAGACTGAGAACCAATGGCCAAGCTAGCAACATTTAATGTTAATCCATCCTTTATCTGTTGAGACATTCCACTTAAAAACCACAACTGTTGAATGATGTTACAGAACAAACTTAAGGGATCACCAAACCATTAAAATGCATAATCTAGGAATCGTGTGTATCGTGTTGCCAATCCATTAAATAGATATAGTTATATTTCACAAAATAAGGTAAAATTTTTTGTTGGTACCACTAAATAAAAAGTCAAAAAACCAAAGTCTGTAGGATTTATCCTCTTGAGACAATAAATGTATGTTCAAAATTTCATGGCAATCAATTTTATAGCTGTTGAGATTATTTCAGTCAGGGCCAAAGTGTTGGAGTGACCCAGTGACTGCTACTAGCAGGGCTAAAAAACCTGGAGACTGGAGTGCCAATCAAAACCTAACCTTGTACAGTCTGAGCTGCTTAGTCAGAGGTGTGTGACTGTGTTCCAGCAAGGTGGACAGTCTGTTTTAGGAGAATGATCGCCAGCGGGTCTGCCGGCGCAGCCGACCCTCACCTTGTCCAGTAGCGTACACATCTCTTGTGCAGCCCTGCCAAATTTAGAAGGCTCTCCTCTCTCTACAGCTGAAATTACACCAGCCCCCAAACACATAGACCGTGATTCTCATTCAACCCACAAGCTCTTCTCTCTTTCTTGTAATGATTTGATGTTCAAATTGTAGCCAGCAAGTGCAAGCAGAAACTAATGAATGTTTCTATTTTTGCTCCAACAGAAACTGAGAACAACTCTGTCTTTCCAAACTGTTTTAAATACATCACTGTACTTAACATTCAGTCTTGACTGACTATTATTTACTGTCAGCCATTTACATGATAGTCGGTAATAACCTTGCCTGTATGACAGAGTGATGGGGATTTTATTTTTACATGAGCACCAGCCACATTACCGTCGTCTGCATCATGTATCAGATGTCCTCGGCTGTGGAGAGAGGGGCTGAAAGATGGAGACTGACTAAAGGAACAAATCCACTTAAAGGCAGAAGCAGACATTGGAGAGCTTGAGGGGGTCGAGGCTCTCAGAGCGTAGAGTGGGGGGCTCATGTAACTATCAGGATGGAAGGAAGGTGACAAAGGGGATGTCTTGGTCCAATAAAGATGAACATGAGACCCCCCCACAGAGGGGTCAGCATGGGATTTAAGATGCAGGTTGATGGATAAGTGTTGACTTGAAGGTCAGTGGGATTGTTACTATCTAAGCAGCAAAATGAACAGCATGACTATATTGCTTGCCTAATTATTTTTTGTTTCTTTTGGGATATGTTTCTGCGCTGGACTGTTGCTCTCTAATTAAAGTTATGTCCAGTATTGAGCAGTGGTCAGACAGTAATGTTTGCAAAACTCCAAAGAAAAGAAATTCAGAAATGAAAGTTACAAACACAAGAGGATTACCTGTGAAAACAATCGAAAAAATCTGAAAAAATAACCCAGGTGATATCATGAGGGTTATCTTGGCTTGGGACTGGGACATGCTGGAAAACCTGTTTTGGGTGCTGAGAATGAGGCAGGTTAAGTGTTTATCAGGCCACAAGATTTAAGGTCAAAGTATTTCAACCTGCTTCATCCATGCACAGCTCTATGGATGGTCGATTAGCAGCAAACCAAGTTTGATGGCTTACCAATCAAAAATGTGTCATCATCCTCAGAGGATGAATCTTACTGCTTTTGGACAAGATGGGTTGAGATTTGAGTGAGATGTCTCAACGACCATTGAATGTGTTGAAGCACAGTTTGGTGCTGGCATCATCTTTGTTAACTTTGGTGATCCCCTTTATCAAATGAATTGCTCGGTTTTCTTTCCAATGCACATTTGATATTTTGCTGGTGTAGAGTAGCAGTTCTCAGATGCACTTTAATTCTAAAGAGCTGCACTGCTTCGTCCACCACTGCTGCCTTTATCACCAAGCGATTAAAATGCGTGCAAGGTGAGAACTTCACAGTCAGCGTGTTGGTCTTTTTTGTAACTTCACCACTCCAGCCACACCTTAACACTGAAGGTCAGAGTTCATTGTTATGGTTACAGCTCTGTGTATAATTCATGCCGAGCAGGTTGTAATGTTGATGACCGGCGGCTTACGAGAGACACGCTGAGTCAAGCCAACTCGGCTGTTCGTAATTCTGCCTGGCCTGTGTTACAGATATTGGTGCAGGCCTTGTTACAGAATACACACGCGACAGCTTTTTGTTTGCGGTCTGGCCAATTTTAATTGCATTATGTATAGCAAGACATCTGATAAGCCCAAGATCACAGACACTGGAAATGGCCTCAAATGGCACCGGACAGTCAAATAAGGAACCTGTGATCTGATACTGGAGCAGAAAGGAGATGTCTGCTTAGATACTCACTCACGCTGGCCTTGTTTCTCTTCCTCATGCTGGTTTTCCTTCCCTGCTTCACAATGTCAGCTTACTCATGTTTTTCTTTTTGAACATGAGCTCCCATTTACTCTCTGAGCTCCCGACGCACCACCATCTGAAATTAGGAAAAAACAGGCAAGCAAACAGAAATAAATGAGCAGTTTGTTATTTCAGATGTTGAAATGCACAAAATTTGTGTGAAATGAAAAGACAAAGACAACAGTTGGAAGCTGAGCTGAGATACTTTTCTGGTATGAAAACCAATAGAAAATGTAATCTCTTTCATATCAGTAGTCTTTCATCTGTGTGTTTTGAGAGGAATATTACTAGATATTAACATTCAAACACTGTAGCATTATTATCTCCAGGATTACTGTTACCACTATGTTATCGCCAGTTTTACATTAGGAAATGGTATGCTACATTAGTGAACATCTAATATGTGCTGTATTACTTTACATCTGTGTAAACGTTTTCTCGGGCCCTGCATTTCCCGACTTTAAGCTGCATCAGTGAGGACATTATCTGATGTGTCATATTAACATTATGTTAATGTACTGTAGGTGATTAGAGGACAAACAGCACAAAAGGGAAGCGCTGAGGATTTTCTGAGAGGGATTTAAGCAGGGAGTGGCTCTACTATATGAAGTTCATTTCAATCTAAAAATGTCTGTGGAGGAGCTACAGACACAAGGACGATTCAGCCGATTAATCCCATCATTCATACCGAAAGAATACAAATTGCATTATCATAGCTCTTGATTATTGCACTCTGAAGTATTTTTTTAATTGACTGTGTGGCTTTGGCATGGTTCAATATCCAGCATGTGATTTAGGAAACATTTAAGCCACTAGTTTGGGTATTTACTTTATAGTAAACTACCTAAAAATTGAATGCTAGTAATAACGCAGGAAAAAAAATTATCTTGGGTCATAGATTTTAAAGATACAGGTTCCTATTTGTAGCACTGATTGTCTGTTAGCTTGTAGCTTGTGCTCTTTATTTCATCTCAGTTAAAATTGCAAGAATAGGTAAATCAACTGATTAGAGGATCAAAATAAACATAAAATCTTGATACTTGATCAGTCAAGTCACTTTGGGGGCAAAAATTCCAAATAGTTGCTGGTCCCAGGTCCTCAAATGTAGCTTACATTATAGCAAATTGAATATTTTGGGAATGTGAAAAAAATAAGACATTACTGATGTTAATGTGGTCTCAAGGCTGTTGTGATGCATGTTTCACAGTTCTCCTACTTATGTTTTATTGACTAAACAATTGATGAAGAAAATAATTAGATTAATATATTATTCTAATAATGTTGTATGAAAACTGCATTACCGGGAGTTAAGTTCTGGAATAAAGACACTGAACAAAAGTTGACCACAGTTTAAAACTTAAAATGGTCCTGGACCTGCGGCACCCCCATCACAGCATCAGTCAGCAGGAACCCCCCAATCCCCCCGCCCCACCCACCACCCTGACTTCACTCCACAGCTGATTCCTCCAGCTGCCTCTCCCAAGAGTTTTTTTTTTTTGCCTTGACCTTGACTTTCTGTAAACACAGATCCACATCTGTCAGATTGGCTGCCCTCCAGATACTGGTGATGTCTCACTGGCAGATGCCTCAGGGGTTCCAGCTGCGATCAGGAGTTTGTCTATGCTCAATAGAAGCTGTCTCCCATCCCTTAAACCACTGAATGTCTACAGGCAAGTGATCAAATCCCTTATTTTCTCATTGTGCATGTGGCATTTATTCCTCACCCACCAGTTAACACAAAAAGTTACTAATTGAATCGAAGCTCAGAGAGGAAAACAAACTGCAATCTTTACAAAATGCTTTAACAGTCTCATAAAGATTTTTAAGTTGACAGGATAAAGGACATGAGGTGTACTATAGGTTCAAGTTGGCTTTCCAGCCAACAAAGCATGAAATTGAATTTGTCAGTGGATAACTGCTGCCACCTAAAGGTCAGATGGCTACCTATAATATGTGGGCTTTTGCAGATTTTGTAGTTTGATTATCCTATTAATGAGTAAACCCATTCTTGACCATAGTTGTAAAAAAAACACACTTTTACTTCAGTTTCATTACAGGAAGCACATGTAACCTGGAAGTATCTGGTGGATAAGTTGTCTCATGCTGCAGGACTACCAGTGAAGCATGAAATTGAAATTATTGATGGATACATTCTGACACCAAGGGGTCAGAGAGCCACAATCACCTGCATGTGTACTTGTGACCATTTAGTAACTGTGCAGACCTGTATGTCTCCTCTAAAACACTATATTTAGATCATGTATATCTCTATAAAAGTACCTGTATATACACACACACTAGAGCAAATAAACAGTAATACATACATTTTTAGACATACAAAAACACACAATGCCCACAAACAGAAAATCTTCCACATTTTAATCATTTTCATAGTTTAAAAAGCACAATTATACATCTTATGGTTTTTGTATATGCAAGGCTACCCTCGTAGACAATCCTCCATAGCCTGCAGCTCCTGAAGTTCAGGACAGAGAGGGCCACAGTGAAGGCACAGGAGTCGTCTGACCTTGGGGATGACAGAGAGGGCTGGGGCTCTGGCACCGCTGCCAGCAGGAGAGAAGAAACATACAGAGCTGCTATTACTACTAATAATGTCAGTTAAAGTAGTAAAGAGAAGGATTCATTAGAAAAGTTGGTATTAGTTGGTATTATACAGTACGGTTTAATATCAGACACTGAAAACAGCATGCCCTTCGAATCTTTCTCACTGTCTGTGTAGCTTACTCACCCATTGAAATGCAGCTGAGATAATTTAAAGAGTTGTCGGCCGAGTTCTACGCTGTCTTCTCCGTACTGGGAGGCAATAGCTGCAGCGCTTCGCTCCAGATGGGAGGCTGCATTGTTCCAGTCACCTACAGGAGCAGAAAGATAAAAATGAAATAACAACTACAACATTGTCTACAACACTGCTCATGACTAAGTAGAGTTAAAGGTCAGACTGATTTATTTGACAGCCCAAAGTGTCTGAGAATTCTGCTATTGGTTTCTTGGCTTACGTGACATTAAACATGAGCTATTTTGCTGACACTTGTTCTGTAGATGTTGTTTGTACTACTTATCTACTAAAGGCTACTACAGTAAGTGGATGGTTATTCCTGACCCAAAAATGAGCCTCCCACTGCCATGTTATTGCTGATGTTTACACTATCTTATGTTAATGTATGTCTGTATGTTTGCATATATGTGTATAGTTTATGCCTGTTACAGACTGTTACAGACGAACCACTACCATCAATGTACGTTAAAAAATGAATGCTCATTAATACTATAAATATTAACATGAAATGATAAAACTAATGTTACTGATGATGATGATGATGATGTCAGTGAAATACCCACCCATTGTAGCATACGCTCTGGCAGTGGCATCTGCTAGCTCCCCTTGTAGTGGGTGAGTCTCTGCAAGCATCAGTCCGGACTGAGACTGGGTACCTCTCAATAGTCTCAGGGCCTCATCTGAGGTGGGCAAAGAGCAGAAGAATAGGTGTGACAAAAAAATTCCTGAACACATCAAAATGATCCATTACTCTATCTGCATATTGTGCCACCTGGCCTGTCTCCCTCCATGAGGTCCACAGCCCTCTCCAGGTAAACCCTGATCTCCTGCAGCCTGCTGTCCACTTCAGATGAGGACATGCGATGACCGCAGGATGAGAGTGAACATATAAATAATGTTCCTCTGTCCTCCCTTATTTTCTGAAAATCATAGAGATTGTTTAAAACTCAACATTAGACAGGTGAATCTCAAAATAGAGACTTGTCAATAAGTAGTACAATGAGTCATGTATAATTACATAAAAGAACCACTAATGAACACCTACTTTGAGAGATCCTTTGCATTTGCCACACAGGAGACCGGACTCATGTGGACTGCCTCCAGCACCTGAATGCTGCTGTCTGCCCTCTTTACCCTCGTCCTCTTCCTCCTGCTGCTGGAGAGCACAGGCCTCGCACTGACACAGGAAGTAATACTGTTCCTGTAGGAGATGCTGCCGTTCTTGGGTCACCATCCTGCTGCTGTGGGGACCTGAGGGAAGGAGGAGGATAAAAAGCAATTAACAGCACTGCAGTCTGGAAGCATAAACTCATATTAGTGGAGTGTACAGTGTTGCATTAGAGTTGGGTGGCAGGCAAACAATTTCTATCCATCCCCTTATCTTATGAAATTTGTCAGCACTCTGACATGCCAATCCTTTTGCACTGGATTTAGAAAAATGCCATTTTCTTACCGTAGCAGTGCAGAATCTCTTGTCCAGGCATGATCACTCTGGCTGCTCTGACAGTTGCAGTGACTCCACGGGCCGTACTTGTGTACTCAGCTACACAGCTGCTGTGTTCTGCAGGCAGATCAGAATTGGAGGGACCAGCATCGGCTCCAGTACTGAACACCAGGCTGGTGTTGGGACAGCAGGAGTGATTCAGGAGACTAAGAGTTGGGAATATAGCCGTAGCAATGCGGATTTCCCTGCTGGACTGCACTGGCAATTGTGCTGCTCCTGTGTGATGCAAGAACCAATAAGTAAAGGTCATTCACAGAGAAGAAGAGCCAATTATTTAGAAAGCACTAATTCTTCCAGTCGATTGTTCCACAGGGTAAACATGGGTGTAATTACAGTAGGGCTGAATCAATAAGTAAATTACCAAAATTAACAAAAAGGTCATTCGTGAACGAAAATGTCCTAAATTCACTAGTTTTAACTTCTTACATGTCCACATCTGTAGTCTTCTGATAATAAACTGAACAACATTGAAATCTGTGGCCTCTTGGACTGAACAAATAATCAGCAGGTAATCAGTAATAAAAATAACAGTTACTTGCAGGCCTAAATTACAGAAAAAATCCATTCCTGTTTTAACTTGATTCTCACTCATTAAGTAAAAAAATAAACAAACTGAGACATCTATATGAGAGTCACCTGTATCTTGCAGAATGCGGATTGCCTGAGCGTTACACCTGAGCTGCAGCATGTGCCTCAGAACTGCACTTCCCAGGATCCACAGCTCTGAGCTCCAATCCGTGGCATCTCCGTCCTCGTCCGGTGATTGGCTGTTTGCCCCTGTTGGTTGACTGAGGGCCCATGATGAAGGTGGCTGTCCTGCCTTGCTGAGCTTCAGATAGAGTGCTGCTACGGTGATCGCGCACAGAAAACGCATAGCAGGGCTGTGGCTATTCAGGTGATGCAGTAGGTGAAACACGCTCCTGTAAGAGTCCCCGTGGTATGAAGTTTCACATGGATACGAACCACTGGAGCCTTTGGACTTTGCGTGTTGGTCTCTCGTTGGATCCCTGGCCATCTGGATGTTTTTCAACCCTGCCTTCAGTGTTACTCTTAAAGCCAGCTGTGACATCACACCCATCACCATCAGATGTGCTCCTAGTGGGCACTCCCAGTGATGATGCTCGTCCCAGGCGTCCTGCCGACAGGATGCTGAGCAGTATCGGCTGTAGCTGCACCCCTCACACGGCACGGGACACAAAGTTTCAGTCAAACACCTGTGACAACGTCTGTGCTCCGTTCCAAACAACACCGCTCTCTCTGAGTCCTGTCTCCTTCCCCCCTCTCTCACCTCCCCCGTCCCCGGTATAAGAACACAGGTGTATGGCCTGTCACTGAGGAGCACCTCCCCAGCTGCTATCCTCTCTGTAGCCACTAGATGTCGACCTTTCTCTGAGCTGAAACCAACAGCAGCTTGAGGACAAATTACAACTATGTCAGGTCCAGCAGATGCCTCTTTTACTTTCTCTGAGGCAGGTTTATGACGACCCTCTTTGGCTTTTTGATTTACTTTTTGAGAGAGGTGTTTGAGGCACTGTGTGCGACGGTCCTCTAGCTTGTGTGAAAGATGAGAGGGGTAGCCATTCTTTAGGGCTTTATCAATGTCATCAAGGGATTCCTGGGGGGAAAAAAGGAAAAATGAAATAACGAATTGCAAGAAAAACATACAGGTGAATGACTTTTAAATAACTTTTTTGGAACAGTATTTTAGCTATAAAATGCATTACAAGTAGCTATACATACAGATCTAGACAATACTTGAAGAGTGTGTGGCTGAATAAGAAATAAGGAAGGAATAATTAAGCCATTTCTGTAGAACAGTAAGTGAGGAGTGGTCATTGTGGCATTTTTAGTAACAGGTACTTTATCACTGATCTGTTTAAATTCAATCAGGCCACTAAATACCTGATTATACAGCTTCTTTCAGATACAATCTGTAGAGTCATAAGCACAGTAACTACAGCTCATAATAGACTCCGGAATGAGTCCGACTTGCTTTATTAGAGCCAAAAAAAAAATCATTAGTGAAACGGGGTTGAGTCAATCAGCCAATCCTGAGGCCAAAAGACTTCAGATAATGGAACCATTACATAAGATGGGCCTCTGGTTTCAAAAGTATATCTACAATAATCTCGCAATGATACACTTCATATTTTAAAGAGCTCCTGCAGTGAAAATGAGCCAAATGAGAGGGATACATATCTCCTCTGGCTGATCTGATATCTGTCCTCTTATCACAATTTAGCAGGTGGCCTTAAAAAGCATCTTTGTTTTAAAATCACTTATTTACGTGCTTTTGCAAACCATCTCCTAATTGCGTGATCTTGTTTACATACAATTAAAGAATCCTGATAATTTAGCCCCCAAAGGATTTCTGAAAGGCTGATCACACAATGACAACACAATCTGTTAGACATCCACAGGCCTGTTTACAGTCAACAAACGATAATAAGAACTGGTCTGAGCAGGTTTTAGCGATACCACAAAGACGACCCTGCCTCATTATTTAATCGTTGGAGGTGCCGCCAACTCACCTGGTAGAGCTGCAGATGGTAGAGCGCAGCAGAACGGTTGGCAAAGCACAGAGACAGCTGCTCCGAACTTTGGGGAGCCAAACACACGCCCTGTCATGACAGGAGACAGAGGAGCTGGATGTTGATGCATATTAATTGGGACTTGAGGCATACTGCTTTATAATCCTAAATTCTTTTAATACTGCTGTTCTCAAAATATATCAATTTCTATTTAGAACACAGATTTTTATTTTCATCAGCCATATATAACTTTATCTAAAGAATGACAGCATATTGACCACATTATATGTTTTAATCAGATGTCTACTGATATCTAAATAGCTGCGTTCATTGAAGTGTCTATTTTCTGGCCCACAGGGATCAATAGCATTACTTTCACTCCACCTGTGAGTAGTGCAGAGCGGCTGCAGTGTAGTCTCTGCTCTTAAAGCTGGAGTTGCCTGTCTCCCTGCATTTGGCCGCTTCCTGTGTGTCCTTCTGCACAGAGTATCCAGCAGAGATTGACTGCAGGAAGTCCAGATCACCTCGGCTGTAAGACAAAACACGGAGGTCATCAGAGACATAAGATGCAGAGAAACTTTCGAAATTACTGTCAAGTAAATGAGAGCCTCGCCCTGCAAAAAGGAAGTTGGTGTTCATCGTTTCCTAGACAGGGATGCTTGGAAAATAATTTTAGTCTAAGTAAGTGTAATATGTGAGGATATAAAAACTATGCACGTTTTACATAATTTATAGTCTTAGATGTCTTGAGATTATCAGTAGGGATCTCTGATTGATCAGGGGCACACACACAAACACTAAAGTACAACTGCTCACGTTGTCAGAGTGAGGCTGCATCTAAAAACATCATCTGTGTCGCGCAGGGAGGAGAAATGATCCTTCAGCTCGGACTCCAGACTGCTCCACTTCTGAGATACGTGCTCCTGCCACCGGATAGACGGTAGGTCCATCCTGAACTTCACCCAGTGCACGTGAGGGCCAGTGGACGGTTGTCGGTTTGTTTTGAGTCCAAGTGGAAATACAATTTCCGACCATAACTTTCAAAGTAAAACCCGTGCTTTCTAAACCCATCGCATAGTCTAACAGTATGCAGGTTTGTGAGCGAATGGAGTCAATTAAAACCCTTTGGATAGTCTCTGTAATGCATTGTGATTAACTTTAAAACAATACTGTCTCTACAGGTCGAGAGGGAAACTTGATTTCCACGGGACAGCTCCAATATCACTGTGAATGAGTAACCGTATTGTTAATAACACATCCTGAATGGGATTTTCGCAAAAAAAATGTTTTTATTATTAGGTGTATTATTATGTATTTGTTTTCTTTTATTCATTTAAACATTTTACATTCTTATCAATCATCATTGATTAGCTTAATGATATTCTCACCAAATTCACTCATTTATTTTGAAGGTATAACTATGGTACTTCCGCAGTCGACGTCGCGTTTTGTAGTTCAGAAAGTATCGTTTGAGTCGACCTCTCGCGAGAAGTTTGGTACCTTTAACTTAGCTGCGAAGAATAAAAGCTGAAGCGTGTTCTTTATATGCTTTTTTTACTGGAGACATGACTTGCCGACTCACTCAGGGGGCAGTGGAAGTAAGAATAAATGATATAACTGAATTACTGTTCTGTCATGACTCGGTGTTTTGAGGCTGTATTTAGTAAAGCAGCGCTACTATCTGCTACTGTTGTTAGCACTGTGAGCTAATGAGATTTATTGTCACAGCTGCAGCTACAGAAGCAGAAATAGATAGTTTAAACTGCTTATTAGAAGGGAGAGTGTCACTGATAGTTTGTATGGCGGATTAAATGCACATTTGCTCATTTCTTTAAATATACTTGACTCAAAACAACGCGTTAGTTAAGTTAGACTGAAATACTAGGGGTCCGAAGAGTTGATGTAAAGTACAACTCAGTCTCATTCAAGTCATGCTTACGTGTGGGGGAAAGGCTGAATAACTGCCACTTTAATGTCCCTCAGTTATTGGATGACTTTGCATGAGCAGCATGGTGATGGGGAGGGGCAGGATGATACTGAAATGTCCTTGTGTGTTGCTGTTTAGGCCCTGGTCAAAGGCTCAGAGGTTAACAATCCTGTGCTGCAGCTACTGGTAAGATTTAAGAAGATCACCAACCTGTCAATCACATTTTAATGAACGATGTGTAACTTCATATTAAGATATCAACTGTTGTAACAGCTGAGTAATTGAACTCAGACCCTCAAATAAATAGGTAATGAGTAATTGTAGTGGGGTAAAAGAGGTATATTTGAATGGAGTAGAAGTTTAAAGTAGCATTAAATGGAATTATGCAAGTAATGTAAAGGCATGTTAAGATTGTACTTAAATACCGCACTCAAGTAAATGTACTTTGTTACATTCCACCACTGATTTAAAAAGCCGCATACTAGTGCTGATCTTTTAAAGCAGATTCGATTAAGTACTTTTAAAAGATTCTTGTTGGAGATAAAAATAATAACCTACTCAGAATAAAATTTTCTGTCTGAAAGAGTTTTCCACATTGCTGTCCCTCCATTCAGAAATCAACATCGTTTTGAGGCTTAATTTTACACATAACATTTGTGTCAAATGGGAAAATTTAGCATCTGAATGTGAAAACACCATGTGAAAACTGTTGGTTGGTTTTTAAAATCTTTTCTTCCCCCTGTTTTTGTCAGAATATCCGTCAGATCCCTAATAGCTCTGGTCCTCCAAGGTTCCGGCTCATGATGAGCGATGGTCTCCACTCTTGGTCTTGTGAGTATATTGCAGTAGCTTTTGTTTTACCTCACTGAAGGCAGACATGGCCTTTTGTCTTTTGGTAGCAGTTGTACAGACCAACAATTTAAAATGTAACTACGGTAATATTGTCCATCAGTGATACATAAATCTGTCAAATCTAATTTTTCCGAGATGTACATGATGTGTTTGTGTGTGTGTAGCTTTCCTGCTGGCCACGCAGTTAAACAATCTGCCAGAAGAGAAGCTCCTTGTACCTCACTGTGTGTGTAAGGTGAAGAAGACGGTCACCAACACATTGTCAGATGGCAGGTACGTGTTGCTTTTTTTATTCTCCTCCTTTCCTTCCTCTTCTGTCTTTTGTTTGTTTTTGTTTGTTTATGTTTGTTTTGGCCTCATTTTTACTCTCCTCCAGGAATGTGGTGATTGTTGTCGACATGGAGGTATTACAGTCAGCCGAGGAAACTGGAGGGAAGATAGGAAATCCCACTTCATATAATGCAGATGGTATGGTTCATTTTGATATGTGCATTCATGAGGATACGAGAGCAATGAAACAGTAATAAACAGCCTTTGCGTATCCCTTGTGTTTGTTCAACTTGCAGATACGTCATCTCCTCAGAAGTCTACCTCAGGTCCCTCTGTCCCAGCATCCCCTCCTTCTTCTGCGGTACCTGGACCTTCCTATATGAGCAACAGGAGTGAGTACTATGTCAGAGATGCTGTTTATGATTACATTTTTTGTATATGTTATTATCTTGTCCTTTCAGTCATAGGTATGAATGTGGTGACATCTGTTAGTGCTATGATAACGGTAAACCTGCTGTTTATTTACAGATACTGCCAGCTGTTGTCGACAAGTCTAACAGACCCTGTGATATCTTCTTACTTGCTGAACCTTGTTTATCAGCTACTTGCATGGCAGACGTAGCTTTTGGTGCTACTGACTTTTCTCAGCTGCAGTAAGAAAAGACAGATCTAATTATTTGCTGAGCTTTATCATATTCTGCAGCAAAGAGATGATACAGTCTGAGCCTATTCTGCCTGAGTTTTAGATCATAATCAACTGAAAGTCTCCCATTGTTTTACCAACAACTAATAAAAGGATGAATTCAAGATGTATCTCTAAATTCAGACAAAGGTTTATGTCAATGTTAGAGTCATTATATTTGAAAAAAAAATCTCTGATCTGTGTTTTTCTTAGACCAGAGGCAAACATATACTAGTGACAGCCTATGTGGATGCTTTCCCAAACCTCTGCATTTGAGGCAGAGACGTTTGAATAAATAATTTTTAAACTCAACAAAGCAGTTCCCCCAGAAGCTCTCAAGCTTTTTGTTCAGGGTGATTACGTGTCATATAGATGAATACTACTTATTTGCTGAGTAGATTAGAGTAATTAAATACTTCGTGACTGTAAACAACTTCTAATTTCTTCATTTAGCAGAGTTAAACTTACTTAGCACTGGAGCTTCGCTCAGTCTGAATGTAGTTTTGATTAGAAGTCAAAGAATGTATTCTTTATTTTGCATTCATACAGAAGGAACCTTTGAATTGTATAGCTCATAGAAGACCATTTTATGAATAATTGGAAGAAATCAAGGGTGTTAGTATTTTTGCACATTGCTGCAGAATCTGTACAGTCATATTATACATCTGTTTATCTTATTATTTTTTATATTGTTTCCATTTCGTATTTAATTTGTGCTTCTGATATGCAGTACTAGCTTTCATCCCTTACATTTTTCTTCTTACCATGTTTATTGTTATGCTTCAAAATGTCATGGCAAATTCCTTGAATGTGAAAACTGGGAAATCAATGTGATTTTGATCATTTTGCCATTTTACCATTTTACCATACCTGACTGGTAGTTATTTCTTAAATTTAAACCACATTTTGCCTCGCAACATTCATCCTTTAGTCACATGTCTCAACACAATATTTTTGCAACATTCAGACATTTTATTAAGAAAAAAGAACAATGAAGAATGTTAGTTTTAGAATAACAGAAAATTTAAGGATTTGGTCAGTGGTGACGTTTTGCACCATTCTTTTAGAAAACATGAATGATTTGATAAACCCTCATTTAACCAACAGAGGGAGCCATGTACCTTTTGAGCATCTTGATGAGTGATTTGCAGTCCTCTCACTGTTTTTTCTCCTCAGTGCTGTTGTTCGGCAGCTATAATTTGGGACTAGCAGAGTCTTTGTTGTTCAGTTTTCAATCTCATTTACCATTCCACTCTTTAACCAGGACTATGGACTGAAAGAAAAATGCTGGTTTTCATTCCTTTGATATTCATAGCACTTCAGCGTTCAAAGGCTGTAGTCTGAGTGTGGGTTAAGAACTAGGTGAAATAGGATCATAAAGCACTGGGTGGTTTTTCAACCAGCTGAAGGTAGCCACAGGAAGTGGCTACCTTCAATTAGGAAAAGACTGCTTAAGGAAAGACTGCAGTTCATCCAGTTTGACTGCCCTATTTTCATAGCACAGTGTGCACTTCTATCATATTTACTGCTGAGCTATCAAAGCAGGAAACTGTCTTGTTGCCCACTGGCCACTGCAGCTGGTGGAGTCCATAACTCTTGCCTTTCACCATTTTGCATCAACCAGATTTTTAGCACAGAGTAGGACCTCGAAATGATGGTTGGTTTTCTGCCAAAATGGCTGGTGCCATGTATCACGCCTGAAGTAGCCTTTGTTTTATTGTATCTCCTTTTATTAGCTTAGCCTTTGTTTCTCTCAGTTGTTTTATACCACCAACTGCTCTCAGCATCGACATTGATTTTGTTATGTGGCAGAAACATACCCAGTAGTCCTCCTCAGTGGAGGATGTAGGCATGTGGGTGGATAATGAGTGCTTGCTTATATACTGTGTGTTTGTGCATGTGTAGGTGTGTGTGTGTTGTGAATGAGGGAGCTTGTGTGGGCCGATGGCTCCTCTAGTTCATGGCTTCATGAATATTGTGTTGTGGACTGAATCCCCTCGTAGCGATGCACAGACGGAGGGAGAGCGAGAAAGTCAACTAATTTGACTCAGCAAAGATGAGGCTCTGCATTAAGTAGTTCATCAGACTCTTTCCTCGTTGTATCCTTTGAATCATGTTACCTCAGAGATCCAGCCGGATACAGAAAACCTGCTGCTCCATTTAATTGTTTTGTTGATGAAATACTTCTGCACTCCTCTGTTGAGCCAAAAACATGTCTTTTAAAAGTCTCAAAGTATTTTCTCCTACTTATTGTGGGTCAGTGTTTGATTACTTTCCAATATTTTTGTAAATTGCACTTTCAGTAAGTCGATACATTTGTGTGTGTTCTCAGGATTGCTAAATGCCACAAATTAAGTGTTTCCAATGAACTGCGGGCGATGTAATGAGGAGGGAGGCCGTTGCTTTATTTCAGGGTCTGAGTTCAAGTCTCTGTGAAGACTTCACAGTCCTTGAGCAACACACTGAATCCCTGAGCGCTTCCATTTGGCAAACGTGGCTCCTTGTTTCGTTCACTCACATTTTTTCCTTGTATTTGTGCTCCTCCCAGCATTGATGCAAGAGAACTAAGACATGAAGGAAGAGATGCAAAGACATACACACTCACTCACTCCAGCATCATTTTGACGAAGATGGCTTGTACTCATGAAAACCAGCCTCTCTGTGGTGCCATCATGGAGATAATTAAATAATAGTTTTAAAGAAATCACCTAATTTCTGCTGCTCCAATAGCAATTATAGATCTATTGCTGTGTCAGAGCATGATTGAAGTAATGCCAATAGGCAAATAAATGTGTTTATTACTGAAAGAATAGAAAGCACAAGAGGGAGCACTAAAGTAAAGTCTTTCCGTCCCAGTCAGGCTCAGGCTGGATATTACAGGACTAATAATAACCGCACCTGTGTAGCCGTTTAGGGCAAACACTTTTACTGAATAAGCCAAAATGCACTTGGAGCAGATGAGAAGAAGAAAAGAAACATCTTTGGCTGATGAATAAAATGCAGGGGTTTTTTTATCATTCATTCCAGTACAGATTGAAAGCAAATTATTTTTTTCGGATGAGTGTGAACTATCTCTGAATTTCCATTGGTGCTGTTATTTTTTTTGTAGGAGTAGTTTTCTCAATCCACAGTATTGCAATGATGCATTAATATGGATGTTTCACTGTCCTTTACTCTCTCATGAGATCAGCAGGCCAATCCGTGAACATAATTTGATTGGAATAGTGTTGCTGTCTGGTTAAAAAAAAACAAACAAAAAAATCCATCCACATAGGATTCACCTGTGACTCCTCTCTTCTTGCTCCTTATCCTCTTGGAGAAATGAGGATTGGAACATCCTTGGTGATGACAGATTTTGATCAGTTTTCAGGTCACGAACCAGAGGACACAGGAGTGAAGACTGGTGGACGCAGTCTGTTCTGTTGTGAACCCTGATCTTTAAAATCCTGTGGGAGGATGGGGTTAGAGAACAGTTTTCCTGTAGTGTCAGCAGAAATACTCATTTCAAATGTTTTAAAGATTTAAATGTTGTAGCACTTCCTTGTAAGAAGCCACAAGTGGCATTTTACTCTTTTAGTAAAAAATAATATCTAAATTTGAGTCACAATATTGATTTCCTGAAATGTTTAAAAAAAATCCTTGTCCTTCAGCAGTAGGTGAAGAGTCAAAGGTCATGACACTGTAGTCACAGACGGTGTTCTCATTTAAATATTCATCAGCAGCTATCCTTGAAATAGACTTCCTTCAAACTGCTTCGCAGATGATATTTAAATTCCAAAAAGAGATCTGCACTCGCTGAAGTGCAGTTAAAAAAATATTCATTATTCATCACTAACCATTCTCTGCAGGTTTCCTTTGTCCTCACAACTCCTCTCACTCTCTCCCTCTCTCTATCTCTGTCTCTCTCTCTCTCATAAACATGCACACACTTTTACACACTGGCTTTCTTATTCACTTTTTCTATTTATTGCCTTTTCCTTGTCTATATATTTCTCTCATCCTACAGTATTCTCACCATCAAGTATGCCTCATAAACAGGGGGTGTTGAATACGTTACCAGCATACATATCAGGACTCTGTACTGATCTTAATCACAAAAAATGAGGATCCTTGATAAAGCTCTATGCCCTCTCTTTGCTCTGTTCTTCATCAGCCCCACCCATCCCCACCTATCATCTCCCCTCCTCTTCTTTTGCTACCAGCTCCTTTGCTCTTGCCACTCCATCCGCATAGCGTGTGTATGAATATTGATGTTAATTACCCCTTGCCTGAAAATAGCTGTTCAATCTGTGATTTCCCCCAGGAATGACACACACACACACACACACACACACACACACACACACACACACACACACACACACACACACACACACACACACA
>JAOXYL010000078.1:12851820-12862224 GCA_028564955.1 Terapon puta
ATAAATGAAGTGTGAATCAGCAACTGTGTGGCTTTTCTTCTTTGCAGCAAATTCATTTTTGTTAGCAACTGAGAAGAATCCTGAATGGCTTCCATGTATGGAACGTCTATTTTAGAAACCAAACTGTGACTTTGCACAACAGCTTATTTGGATTGACGTCTCTGTAAAGAAAAGCTCTGTGCCCTCATGCAAGAATGTTTTCGGATGATTTTTATCGAACTGTCTTAACTTGGCAAACTTGTCAGAAATTGCTGTTTCAGCCTGATGAATGCCACCTGTTCATGAGGCTGTACGCAATATGCACAAGCTTCAAATAATTTTTTCAAATGTCATAGGTTGAAAAGATGTATTTAGCAATGTCAGTGGTGGTGTGAAAAAATGAAAATATTAATAGTACAGCTGTCAAGGACGTGCCATCTGTGTAGCACTGTTCTGTGACAAATGAAGAGTGATTGGTTCAAGATGAAGTTAAGCTCTAAAAAGATGTCTTTCTAAAGAAAAGCACTCTGTGACAATGATAGGCAGTCATGTGACAGTCAAGGAAATATTAGACGAGAGAATATTATAGCTTACAATAGGTGATGTTACTCTGTACGCTGAAACACAGAATAATACTTGACAGAGACCTGGATAAAGACCTCAAGGCAGCTTTTGAGTGAGAGAATTCACCAACAACAACTCGAATGTATAATTGTGCTGAAATAAGCCAATAAAAAACTCTCAGAATATTTGCAGTCCTGATAATTTTAAAACTGTTCATTTTACATTAAGTTTGTTGTATATATTTTAGATTTTTAGTTGTTATTGACACCAATTTCCAGCAGATTAAGGCACTATGATTTTAGATCAAATTTGCCTTATTTGCCCTGCGGAGAAAGTCGGACTATCTGTACATGACTGGTATTTCACATTAGTTGTTTCCAGTGTAGGAACATTTAGGGTATCGGCTGGATCATCTCTCTGTGGGCTGAGTCAACCTACTTAATTACAAGTTATAGATGGTAAAAAAAAAAGTAAGCTGATAGGCAGGCAAATGCCAGTCAGTCATGTACCATGTGTCCTGGAAGAATACATTATGACAAGGTCAGAGGAAAGGTTAATTCAGGCATACATGAAAAAGGAGAGATAAAAAAGGATGATGTTCATTCCGCTGTTTTTATGAAGGTTAGTTGCTGTGTCTGCCCTCTACACCTGATGGGAATGTCTTATCTCTGTGACAGGTAAATTGGTATGGTCCAAGTGTAGATTGGGGTTGAAATTAGTGATTCAACAGTGTGCTCATAGCAGTCTGCTCGGTATTATTAACAAGATCGTGCACGGATGAGACAGTGATGTTTCTGTGGTTGTCAATGCCAACACCAACATTTTTTTTTCAGTAACTTGCTTTTGGGCAATATGAGCATGTTCTTTTTAGAAAATCCTTTGTCTCATTTAAATGATGTTGAAATGCTATTAATCATACAAGAACTGCGAAAAACATTTAGTTTTAAATTTGTACATATTTGGAAATATCTGATGACAGTATATATAAACACCATTAGAAATCTGATACTAAGTCACCTGCAGTGGAATTCAGCACATTTTTGGGGATGAAAAGCATTATGCACTGACCACTTTGGGGTGTTTTATTTGTGATCCCACACCCAGATGTGACTCTTTCATTGCACAATACTTCGTTGTTGTGCTGCAAAATTTTAGCAGAGCATGCACAGGCTTTAGGATGGCAGCACAAGCAGGACTATTATTTCTTTTAAGTGTTGGACACGCCATATTAGAGAACAAATTAATGGTCATAAAGAAGTGTAAACAACACACTGTATCCTACTGAGTGGAAGATTCATGTAGGGTTACATTCAGAGCGGTAATATTGCACGATCGCATTAGCATTGCAAGCCAGCACAGCAGCAAACTACGCAGTCTGGAGATGCACTGAGCAGTTTACCTAGAGAAGTGTGTTTGTGTCGGTCACAGAGGGCCAGCGTTACATGTCCTGTGTGTCATCTGTTGTCTCTCCATTCACTCCCTCTCCACTCCCTCTCTCCCTGCTCCTTTGTTAAATAGGGGATTATAACATGGTAATGAGAACTGTCAGCCTGTTCCTGTGGTGATAATGGAGTTCAGAGGTGGATGACATCGTCTCAATCATAATGGAATTAAGGAGGGCTGAGAGAGCACAGACAGAGAGCAAAGGAGGAGCAGGGGAGGAGGGAGGAGAGGGAGAGTTTAGAAAAAGGTTAGCAGAGGTAGCAGCAGGATGGAGCTCAGAGAAGAACTGGTTTGCTAAATCTATAGCACAATTCTGTCCAGTCATTTTATTTAGTGCATAGAGTCCAACTCTGAACTCCAACTCCGCCTGTTTCACACTAGTCCACAGATCCCCAGTTGGCGTAGCATGCAAAAAAGCTTAATAATGTGCCAAGAGGGTATAAGTAAGTCAAAAAGAGAAAAAAAAACATGTTCATTTTGCATAAAAAAAAAACTTTGCAAAGGTTTCATCTTTAGGGAAACATATTCAGCTCATTTGTTTGCCCCACCTTTGCTGCTCACAGCTTTGGCTGCTTTTCTCTTGTTTCATGTTTCTTATGACTGAGAATGGGTTGTAAGTTTATTTTATCAGAAGAAAGAGCGACTTTTAAGTCAAGACTGCTGATCACGTGTTGGCCAGAGGTCATTAGTTTTTTTTTTTATGTCATATTGACTTAAACATTCAGTTAATCGAATTAATATTGTGCACCAACCCAATCCTTACACTGTCTTGATTTAATCTGTGTTTGTTTTCCTATTTTTCTGTAACCTTGTGAAAATCCTATTTGTGCAATACACACCTTATAAATTAATTTGTCTTGTTCTGATTTAGTGTTAAATATTAGTCATGGTAGGCCAGGCTCTTCACCTTCTTAGAGCGCCGCAGTGTCTGCTCTGCTCCTTAGTGCAGTAATCCTGAATGAAGTTTTTAGGCCTTGAGCATGACAGGAAACATGAATGAGGAATGAGTGTGTTTGTTGTGATTTGGAGTGTGGGCCTGGGTGTTAGCCAGCCTGTTATGACATTTATGTCAGTCTGCAGTGACTTGGCTATATCAGAAGGGTGTCAACTCTGCTGTGTTGCATCATTACAACTTATGATGTGATACCACTTCGTATAGAGTGGAATATATCCAGGAGGCATTTTCACACTTATCACAGTGTTGTGATGTTTCAAAAGGCTCACTTCACATTCCTTCCTTTTACTTCACTGTAGGTATATTTGTCTACCTGTATTCATGAGCTATGCACAGATGGAGATGTTAAATGACTGTCTCTGCCCGCAGATGTGATTGGAGTGTGTAAGAGTGCGGAGGATGTATCCCGTATCACCACAAAGACCAGCAGAGAAGTCTCCAAGAGGGCCCTCAACCTAATAGACACAACTGGCAAAGTGGTGGCAGTTACTTTGTGGGGAGAGGAGGTAATAACTATAATCTCTCTTTTTCTTTCTCTCTCTTTTTACTTTGTTCTGTAACCTACATTTCTGCCATTAAAAATCTATACACTGTGATTTTGTTGTTGATTGATTCTGTACACTTCACATCTGTTACACGTCTGTATGTCACGTCTGTATGTCCTTTTGTTTTTTCATCCTTAAGTCTCTTCTTTTTTTTACCCTGATTAATGGTTCTTTGGGGTAGTTTTTCCTCATCTGATGCTAAGAAAAATAGACAGAGGGTGTTGTGTGCTGTGCAAATTGTAAAGCCTCTCAAGGCCAATTGTGATTTGTGATATTGTGCTATATAAATAAAAAATTACTTGACCCTCTCTGTGTCTGGGGATGGATTTGCAGTTTAACATTTAGAACAGGTTGTAATTAATCGTGTGTTTATGAAGGTGCCCATCCGTGTGTGTGCATACGCGTAACATATCTCTGTGTGTGCTCTTGCATACAGACCCGTTTGATTGGGTTTTCTGGGCTGTAAAATTTGGATCGGTCAAATCATTCTTGTGACCTTCAGGAGTGTTTTGGACTAGAATCCCTGATTTGAGACGGAAGGCTAAATAACTCTCGAATGTGCATGAAATGGCACTATTCTTCTCTAAGCTCATTCAATCTGCAAGAGCTAATCCTTCCTCTTTGCCAAAATCCAAAAATGACTTTCAAATTAACTTGTAGGTTGTCCAATTATAAAAGCAAACTACACCACATATTACTTTCTGGTCTCTCCAAGGTGCAGAAACAGACTGAACCTATAAGAGACAACAACACAACTGCTTTTGCCACCCTTTGCTCTCCATCTTTTCTCTCCTCAACTACTGTTTTTGATGCATTTTTTTTCTCTTTCCAGGCAGAGAAATTTGACGACTCTGGGCAGCCTGTGGTCGCCATCAAAGGAGCGCGCTTGTCTGATTTCGGGGGCAGATCTCTCTCTGCTTTATTCAGTTCAACCGTCATGGTCAACCCAGACATACCAGAGGCCTTTAGACTGAGGTCATGGTGAGTCACAGTGGTGTGCGAGCATATACACACACATATTCGGAAATACATACAGAATTGTCCCCACATTGTGTTGTGCTGGTATGTACCATGGTCATGGGCACCCCTGCCACAGATGGTGCGTGTGTGCAAACAAACAGACAGATCACTCTACAAATACAGAGGCTGTGTTCTCTGTTTGCTGTAATGCTTTTATATTTACAGTCATCTATAAGAAATACTAATCAAAGGAAAACGTGAATGTGAGGTGCAAAACCTTGATGATCACGTGTCAGAAGACATGGTGGCATGTGCCTCCACACTCCCAGTGGGACTGCAGACAGGATGTAGACGGGATTGGTTGTAGGGAATAATAGAAAAGCAGAACATGGATATTTCTGGATTCCAGCTCTGCTACTTTGCGTGCACAGAAAGATGGGGATACGGTGAGCAGCATCAAACTGGAGTCTTATTAGCAGTTCCTGTAGAGGGATTTTGAATTATGACTCATTCACTCATTAAGGCTGTTCCCAAGTCTGGCCACAGCTGAAATATAAATGCGTTTCCTTTTTTTTTTCTTCTGTGTGTGCACATATCAATGTCTCAGTGTGCATATGGTTGCCTGTGTGTTACACTGAAAGCTATTCTTAGGCAGAAAATTGCGTCAAACAGCGCATTCACAGCTTCAAAGTGTGAACACTGTAAATAAAGGGGTGTGTTTGTTTGTACCTGTGGGCATTATTCTGTTCGCTCTTTCAGTCGTTAATGTCTGGTTTATAAATTTGCCTAACTGCTCTATGAACAATAGCAATAGTGTGTTAGAGAGGGAGAGAGAGGAGCGGCAGGCTCCATTGCTCCAGCTTTAATCTTGGTCTTATTAGTCTCTGGTCAATACACCATCTCATCCTGACATTCAAAGGGCTAAATAACTAAAAAAAAGGCACCCTTCCTTCCTTTCATTCTATCTTCCATTCTTTTCTAATCCCTGGCTTTTCCCCCTGATCTCTGCTGCTGTTTGGTCTTCTCTCCAGTTTACATGCTGGCAGCTGTGAATGAATGACAATGAATGTTATTCATGGAGCAGACACACCGTTTTCAACTTCTTTTTAACATTTAAGTCTGCGCTTTAAAAAGACAAAGAGTGTCTGTCTTCCTTGAGTTCCTGTGGCGATGTGGTGCTTTGTGGGGTTGTTTTGACCGGGCTTGCCTGCATAATTGAAGGAAACTGATGAATTTGGATGATGCCTTGATTAGATTGCTCTGCTCGGCTAGAATACAGAGCAGGAATCACACTGATGCATTAAGATTTTAGAGAACATTAAAAAGGTAGATAAATGAACAGATGGGGTGGGTAGACAAAGAGAGAGGGAAGTTATGTTATTCTTTTCCCCCGTGGAGAAACTGTGTATGGACAGAAATGTATGTAAATACATAAAAAGCTCATTGATGTATGAATGCATTCATCCATGACAGACAGCCATGTGTCAGATTAAATAGATTGCAGGATACAGATGCAGTGGCTGTAAATCAGTTAAGGGATTAAGGGAGTAATTCAGTCATGGCAGAAGGTGGCTTCTTTAGATAATAACAGATATTGTGCAGTATGTAATATGGTCAGTCCTTTAATTTGACAGAAATAAATGTGCAGTCTTGCTTTCACACCTTCTTTTTCACAAAGAGAATGACACACTCCTTACGATGTTCACAGACATATTGATTACATATTTTGTGTACTTTAAGTACACAAGTTCAGTAAGGTCAGTATCCAAGGTTCATTAGTTGCCTTCTCAAGCGTGCTCTGTTTGTGATTTACATTTGATTCAACAAACTCATCTTTTTTGGCTGGAAAGCAGAGCCAGACCTACAAACTAAAAGGTCTGTCCCACAGTGAGGGAGGAAGTCACACTATTACACTGTTGGTTGGCCAAGTGCTCAGAAGTCTTCCAAGTGTTCCCTCACCTGTGCAGCATTGAGGACTTTTAGTCTGTGCCTACTTACTGCGTATTCAGTCTCACCTCGTTGTGCATAATTTCTCGAACTGAGACCGGTCAATCAGCATTCACCCAGCTTTTTCTTTGGCTAGCTTAAGTGTCTGGAGTTACTGTACATAACTGATGGCCTATTGTGTACAGGCTTTGTTCTCTGCTGCTGGTGGGATTAGGGCAGAGCTGGATGTGGTGCAAGCCCCGCTGGGTCTTTGTGGTACCAACAAGCACAAACATACCCCCAGAAAATTGTGAAGAGGGTGAGGAAGAGCACACCGTTAACTCTCACGAAAAACAGTCACTCTGACAAAACACTCAAAACTGAGTCAGGAAAAAACTGTGATATCCTGCACATAGAGAGGAATGAAAGAGCAGCAAAATTAATAGTTAATTAGACAGAATTAAATTCTCTTTCAAATGGATATGATTGGACAGTATTGTTATTCTTCTGCATTTTTCAGTTTTTCAGTTAAATGTAGCCTAACCATGTGAAATCTTACCTCAATACACAATGAGAACAAATATTACTTGGACCATTATAGAAAATATAAGATGGATATTTGGATCCCTATTTAAATGATACATGGAGCCCTGTTTTTAATCATAGATGTTTTTTACCATAACAGGTGTTTTTTTACTTATTGGCAGGGAGAAGCCAACAGTTCCCTGCAGAGGAAATAGATCTTGTCTTGCATGAAGTGAGACAAAACATACAGACCATCTACATCCCATTGTGTGAGCAGTGCATATCCATGTTGTGAACCTGCCTGTGAAGGAACATCTGAATAATGCGCCTTTTAAATTGCAAGAAAATACTGTGCCATTGACATTAGACCATTAGGTGCAGTTGCTTTCTGCTGCCTCAAGATAGCAATTCAGCAACAACGCACAGTACTGTACCTTTTAAGACCAGCTTGCCTATGGACGTCCATACATTTGCTATGCTGTCAAACAACTTGGGGCGTCAAAATAACTTCTGCATTAATCAGAAACTAGAAGTGACAGCCCTTTTATATACAGGAATTAACTTTATAGGCATGACCACCACTGACTATGCCTGTAAAAATTTATGCTACATTGACCAAACATGGTTCAGCCACATATAAGGTTTCTGTCTTGTTTTTGTTTTTCCTCTTTCTTTCTGTCCCCGTGCACTCTAAATAATACATGTTATGTCTCACGTGGATGTGTGTTTTGGTTTAGTGTCCGAGTGTGTTTACGCATACATTTACACGTAAATAATGTGCTGTGCGCTTTAATGTCCACACCATAGGTTTGACCGGGAGGGCTATGCGCTCGACAGCCAGTCCCTGACGGAGAGGAGGTCACTGGGCAGCAGTACAAAGATGAACTGGAAAACACTGAGCGACATTAAGAATGAACAGATGGGACATGGAGAGAAGGTGCAATGCACACACAGACACACAAACACACACAAAAACACATATACATGGCTGTATATATATATATGCAGCTGTTGCGGTAGCTAGAGTGAAAGAATATCAAAACACACTGACATTCAAAAACAAAGTGACTCTTCAAAGGATCAGTTCACTCAAATTAAAACGAATATTGTAGACAGAAATAAAACAAATGGGCATATGGAAGTGAAATTGAGAAAAAATATTTTATTGTAATAAGATTAAACTGGTTTTCGCCATGTCCTTTTAATATCTGGGTGCTGTGTTAACTGGCTACAAATCAAAAAATCAATTTGATTGACCTGATGATTACTGTTGAAAGAGTTAAAATATATCGAAACCTTCAGATGTGAAGCTTTTCTCATGTAACTGTCTAAAACAGTGCACAACAATAACAAATGAGGGAATCCATATCGTATTGTATAGCTTCATTTAATGTTAATCATCACTGATTCAGCTGTACAACAAAACTATTGCTTAGACAGACACCAGACACCAGATCATTTCTTATTCATGCATTTGGAACTCAGAGGCACTGTGAACTGACTTAAAAACAGAATAAGTTAAAGTCTAAGTAAGTGGTGAAAATTGCTAGAACGTAAAACCTGAATTAAGGTTTCATGTTTTCACGTTTTAACATTCACTAAATGCTGTATTTACAGTACTGCTGTTTCATTGGCTTTAACTGTGTAACTCAAGTTTAGATTTTGGTTTTTATTTGCATCATAGAACAGGGAATGTACAGTCGATGAGGTGGAAATTAACCCAGGTTGTGCGTGACTGCAAAATGTACATTTTGTTTGTGTTGCTGTTTTAGTTGGATCTCTGAGCCGTGTTTTTTCTGTAAACTTAGGCTGGAAACAGATTTGATGTCTATGTCAGAAAATCCGTCTTTCACTGGGGGCAGCTGGCGACTGTTTGAAGAATGAAAAAAGCCCATACAGATGACGTAACATCAGCACAACTACGGCACAGCGGAGTTTGAGTGTAGAAAATCTTTCAACGTTGCAAAACAAGCACAGTAAACACCAGATTTTGGTGTCAGTCCTTAAGAATCAAAGAGGTTTGCAGACATACTGGGACAAATCCATGGTGCTGACGGACTGTTGACATAAAGAGATGGATTTTCTTGACTTCAGTTACCTGCTCTCACTACCCTATCACCGTGGCGTATGTTGCACTAGCTCCACATGAAGTATAACCAATATCACAGGTTCACAAGGGATCGTCAGTAGGCATTTTGAAAAATTAAGAAAATCACAGACTAGAAGATAAATACAACCCCTGGCACTGAAAACATTACACAATCATGTTACAATAGTGTAATGTTTTTCTTTTTTTTATATTCATCCATATAGAGTTTACACTGAGGGTTCTCTGAATCAAATTCTGAGATTTTCTATGAACAGACATTAATTTAGTGCTTTTTAAAATGGACCTCTTCTCAGACTAAATGTAAGCGTCTCAACAAACAAGAATCCATAATCAGTCTTCTATTCTTTGAAAATAGAGCAGCTCTAGGCTGTGCCTCTCTATGGCTTCATGGATTAGAGTCGTGGTTCTCTTGTTTTAGCCGTGGGAGGGAGATAGTGAAGCTCACCAAGTAGCAGTACTGATTGAACTGCCGTATGCCATTGGAGGAGCGCGTGAGAACTCCTCGATTGAACTATGTGCCATTTTACGAGCCATCATCATGCAGAATTATCATGCTTTCGCCTAAAAGTAGAGTGCATGCAAGTGGTATGTGCCACTCATAAAATTTCTGTCTAATTAATTAGGTTTATCTTCGACTAGTCTCCCTCATCCCTAACGTTTAATTAGAAGCCACTTAAGAGTAGCTTCAAGATCAATTTTGTTTCTAATAAAAAATTCTAATTATGCGTCTGAGGTGGACAAAGCCTATAGGGCATAACATTACCAGAAGAAAAGTGCCGTGGACGGAAAACGTGGGAGAGCGAGAGAGGTGTAGAAAAGCTAGGCAGAGCCTCTTAAACTTTATGTCACTTACAAATCAGTGTTGAAGGATGGAAAGGAACAAGGCCACAGGAAAAAGAAGAGTGAGGGGACTAAGAGAGAGGAAAGTGACAGAAGATACTGAGAAAAGGATACAGATGAGAACAGTTAACTGGCAGATGTGGGGAAAGGAGTTGAAAGGTGAGAATGTGTAAATATTTCAAGCCCTGTTTTTTTTGGCTTCTTTTTTCCCCCCCTTCCCCTCATTCTCTTTGTCATCGTTTCTTTTCTCTCTCTGCCCTGGTGACCCCCAACCGGTCTTATAATTGAACAGCTTTAAGGAGGTTGTCTATCACATACTCTGAGGCAGAAGCTTCAGTAATAATAATGGTACCCAAGTCATTAGCTTATAGTTTGAAGGAATCTAATTTGACATTCTACCTGTTTGCCTCCATGTATGTGCGTGACCGTGACTGTGTGTGTGGATTTAAGTGTGCAAGCCATTTCTAATTAATGTAGCTGTCTCTGTGTGTGTGTGTGTGTGTGTGTGTGTGTGTGTGTGTGTGTGTGTGTGTGTGTGTGTGTGTGTGTGTGTGTGT
>JAOXYL010000078.1:12865743-12876560 GCA_028564955.1 Terapon puta
CAAGTCTAAGGCTCCAAAAAAAGAATCCGATGGGTCCTGAAATTTTAATGAAACAAGGCAACTATTTATAAGGCAGTCACAAGGACGAGTTACAGTCATCTTCATGTTTTTAACATCTGCCAGCACTACATGCAACCACCAGCACATTCAAAGGAGAAAGCTACTAATGAAACAGTAATACTATATAATATTCTTCCTCTAATATTAGTTTCTTCCTGTGCCAGTTATTCTGCATTCGGCCAATTTACTATTTTTTTTTAATGACTTACAATTACTGTTACAATTCCACTTGTCACAGTGATGCTTTTGAAGTATGTCTGGTCAGGATGTGGTCAAGGCACATTAACATTTAACCAGACAGATTATCTTTGCACAAGAAATCACTGAGAAATGAAATGTACAAATTTCAGTGCAAATATTGGCTATTATGAAATGATAGTGTTTAGGGTGGTTTGGATTATATTTCCAGTATCTAACTTGATTTGCAGGTTGGATTTCTCCTCCTTACAAAATTGTATAAGAGGACAGCACCTGCAAATTAACTGCTGTTGATTAAAGATGTTTGATGTGATTTTGTAGTTTTTATTGATTTTGCAGCTCCTATTTTTGTTCTTTTCTCCCAGGCGGATTATTTCAGCTGCGTGGCGACAGTGTTGTATACCCGTAAGGAGAATTGTCTGTACCGGGCCTGTCCATCTGCAGGCTGCAACAAGAAGGTCATAGACCAGCAGAACGGGATGTTCCGCTGTGAGAAGTGTAACAAAGAGTTCCCCAACTTCGAGTACAGACTCCTACTTTCTGTAAGTGGAAAGTGCATACGGTGCACATTTTTGTTACTCATTTGTCATACATGCAGTGCCTAACTTCTGTGATCGCACGAGCACAACATGCACACATGAATAATCTCTCATCCCTTCATCATCTCTGTCTGTCTGACTCTCAGGCCAACTTAGCAGACTCTGGGGATAACCAGTGGGTGACATGCTTCCAGGAGACAGCTGAGGTCCTGTTAGGTCACAGCGCAGAAAGACTGGGACAGCTCAGAGACACAGTGAGAGAGACACACACACACACTCACACAAATACAAATATAGTACCACACACAGTTCTCCCTAAACTAGTTTGTTCACATCTGACAGGAAAATTGACTTTACAATTTCAGGAGGTATAACTTCAACAGACTACTTCCTGCAAACCACTGGCCCTGACTTTGTATTTACCTTGTTTTGTGTGTGTTTGTGTGTTCCGAAGGACGAGAATGCATTTGATGAAGTCTTTCAGAAAGCCAACTTCACAACTCACATCTTTAAAAACCGAGTCAAGCTGGAGACATACAACGTAAGTAGTGAGAAATGGCTGTACAATAGAATTTGATACAATGAAATGCAATTTAGTTTCCCAGGAATAAAAGAGCAGAATATAATGACATACAGTGGTGTTTGTCATTGTCCTGCAAGCGGTGAGATTTTTTATTTTTTTTTAAGTGGTCTCTGCCTTACAGGAATACTCAACTCTGATTGGCTCGGGCATGTCTGTTACAAACAGCTGTCTTATCACTTTTCTGAACAAATACACCAGCAGGCATTTCATTTCTCCCATACAGGAATAATGGTGCTGGAAAAAATGGGTCTTTTAAAATAATCAGGATTGTAAACAAGTGGCATTGTTGTAAAAACAGTAGATGATCTCATTTTGAGTCAATTTCTCAATCTAACCAAATAGCAAGAACCAGCTGCGGCATGTTGACATAAACTGTTGTTAAAGATGTTTTTTATAACAGTGACCACATTTCATTTCTTAAATTGTAATTGGAAATTGCTCCATTCAATATTTGTCTGCCACACCAGACGTTCTTTTTGTTATATGAAGCAGCACTTCCTTTATGAGGGTTTCTGGTAGAAAATAAAGTATGATGGTTGCAACATGGCTTGCAATTTATACAGAGATGGGTGTTAAGGATGCTTAACAAATAGAAAATAAAGTGTGCAAAGAGCTTGCTTCTCAGAAAACCGCAAGAAGGTGGAGGCTTACTACTTGAGCAGTCACTGGTGTTAATATGTGAGACATTGCGGTGTGTTGTTTTTAATTAATGGGCTGCATGCCATCCGTGAATATTCAACAACCAATCATTTATCAGCTATTATCTTTTGCTGAGCCACTGTCCCAAGTATGTAAACCACAAAACAAGATGCGCAAAGTGCAGCTTAATCACAACACAATGTCAGTCACACAACACGAATTCAAAAATCATTTCAATTAGTATCACAGTGACAAGGGAGTTGTTATGTAGCCAGTGCACTTCAGATAACAGAAAACAAATACAGCTGTGGATTCCTTTCTCTTAATTAGGCACTAATTAGCATTTAGCTATTGTCTGTCTAAGCCTAATTAGCTTAATTATTCAGAGGCTGATTTGCTACTTGGGGCACATACTGAGAGTCTGAGTGCAATGATTGAGATGTAGGATGAGCTCTGAGCGGTCTGCGTCCTGACCTCAAGGAAACCTACAAGGAATGCTATGCAGGGTTCATACAGCGTTCTTCGTGGTCTGGAAAATAATGGAGAACATTTTCAATGAGGAGTCAGACAAAGTCATGACAGGGTGTTGCCATTCTGTCTTCAAAGACAGGAATGCATAGCTCCTGCATGTGTGTTTTATTTCATATGGTGATCCTGAAGTGAAGAGTAAGAAGAGTAGTGGAGTTCAAAACACAGTTTGTCTTCAGGACTGCATTACAGAAAGTGTCATTCAAAACAAAATGGTTCATCGCCTCGAGACCACGAATGTTCTCTTTAAATAAGGACCGTGAACATCCACAGCAAACCGCATGTGGTGTAGGCACCACAAACACTCATTATAACCTGTATTTTGCATCCCTTCAAGTTTCAGTTCATTTTGGGGGAAAAACTCACCTGTTAATCACTCATCAAATGTGATACTTTACCTTCTACAGAGGTGCACAAGTTTGCAGTTATATGCTGAATAGGTGTTGATCACATGTCAAGGAAGTGATGTCAAGGCCACTGTATGGTTACAAAATGGCAAAAAATTTCTCTGTATCTTGTTAATTAATTCATTTAAAAACGGTGTTGTAGCAAGGTGCAAGAATTAATCAAAAGCAGAGGAACAAAGTAAAATTGATCATTGCACTATCCCACAAAGTAGAGATAATGAGCTGTGGCAGACTCATCAATGTATTCAGTGTTTTTTTTCCGGTTAGTCGTTAGTCAAAGTTTACTGTTTGTTTCAAAGCTCATGATTCAAAAAGACGAGCACAGATCGGGGAGAGTGTCTCTGTGATTCATTTGTTCAGTGAATCTCTCTACCTCAACCTCAATTCTTTCCCAAAGACTTGTGAGTGTGACACAAGACAAGAAAGATCAGACATCTACCGCTGTGTTTTCATAAAAATAGAACAGTGTAATGAAATGTCAGAGCTTAACAAGATTAATGAAGTTACAAAATTTGCGCTTTGTCATTTTTCATAACAAGGACATGGAGAGAACCATGCATAGGATCATATTTTAAAGTAGCAGTTTGTACTACTCTTGCATATAAACTTAAGTTTGGATTATTTTAGGGCAGAGTGGAGATGATAAACTACTGATTTTTCAGACTTAATAAGTACAATGCATCCAAATCCCCAAAAGTTTTCTCTGCCATCAACTATAAATATTAAAACAGCAATGGTTAGAACCGATTCCAGTACTGCAGCAGTCTTGTTATATTCAGATCTTTCTAAAAGAAAACTTGGCTATCTGAACATGCTGCATAGCAGTTTGACAGCATTCAAAGTTAAAGAAATTCACATCTTCATATAAATTTCTGTGCCTTTGCTATTATTGATGTCATGATTCAAGAGAAAAGGCAGCACTCATCAGCAGAGGGTGTAACAAAAGAACAGGAAAGCTTTAAAAAGATAAAGAAAAATGTATACAAATAATATACCATAAAAAATAATTACAAAAATGACATTTAAGAGCTATGCACATTACAACATAATTTCCATATACGTGAGTAATGCACTGTCTGATTAGGAAATACTTAATACATGCAGATGAAACAAGCTGACAACTTGTTGAGCATTCACAATACACAAAATATGTAGTATATATTCGTCTGTTTTATAATTATAAGAATAAGAAGTTGAAGGTGTGCTCTGCATGTACGCTGTTGGAAAGTTTAAGTGCTTTAAAGTTTCACACTCAAGGGCAAATGGTGAAAGCAGGGTGAGATGATGACTGTCGTAGAGAGGGGTGAGACATGATAATTGTTTAAGTACGGTGATAACAAGGCATATTTTAAGATGGTTTAAGACTCCCGGAAGACAATCAAGGTGATGCATTCAGGTGTTCACATAAAAAGTGACTAACATAGCTTTGTCGTCATGAATAATGGCAACATGTGGTTTATACATAAAGCAGATAAATGTACAAATAATCTTAGTGGGATCTAGGTCAAGTCTGAACAGGGCTACATAAAACACTATTTTGGATTTAAATACAATTCCATCTTTACTGTCTGTCATGTGTCATTAAGGCGGAGCCCCACAAAAGCAGGAGAGTGTGCTGAGAATTAGGCATTGCAGACTTCAGTGCAATAGAGGCCCATCTCACTCTGCCACAGGTGGAGTTAATGCAATTCAGATGATGGTGAAAATCAGATTTAGCCTGCAGGATTAGATTTACTGAGGACAGGACTGCATTTTTCACATAAACATCTCATTTGCATTTGTTTTAAACACCAATCCAAGACAAGTGATGCACTTAAAGCACGGGAAAGTGTTTCTGATTTCCATCCAATGACTGGATTCAACATAATCAACTATTGAGTAATGCGTATAGATGTCTAAACATATGTGTTTGGACATGTCAGCAGGAGGACTTACAATATGTGTATGCGCATATATCTGCCCTTATGTGTGAGCCCATCAGTCCATCTGAAGTGAATGTACTTATTTTGCCTCAGTGAATGCATTAGTGTCAGAGGGGAGCTGATTTTCATGCCTTATGTTAACAGACAGGCCATTGAAAGCCATACACTCACTCATGCATGCACACACACGCGGCGACACTCGCTTAACATCATCAACAGACCACATGCTTAGCAGGCCTTGTCAACATCACATTCAGGCCTTTTCACTGCACTTGCATGGCTGAAGGTGAACACTTCTGTGGGGATGACACACAGTTCTAATCTTAATATACAATGCCAGTTATATAAATTATTATATCCATAAGGCTTTTAATGACAGCTTCTGGGTATAAGTATTTCTGTGACTTCTTTCTTCAACTTCTATCTGGCAGCTTGTTCGCCAATCCCATCATAAGTGCTCATTAACAGGGATACTTAACAACGCAGTATACATTTAATGTAGCTGAATGTGTTTGGTTTTTATTGAGACAGAAATATTAATTCAGCTTGACAGAAGGTAGTTTGAAGTGCTGTTAGGAGGGCAACTATGTGTGATCAGTGCAATTTCCTCATTTTGTCTGCATTTGTAATGGGGTGTTTAGTAAATGATTGTACTAAACTTTAAATCTGCGTAGAGAAATAGTATAGTATCGACATAGTATACAGCCATGTTATAGAAGCATCTGTGGACAACCAAAACTACACAGATAGGTAACTTATTTAAAAATGACTTCTAGTCATATTTACTGAAACTGTCACTATGTCCTGGCAGCACCTGCTTCCTCAAACCGCCTTTTTAAGGTCATGCCACCACATCTCAGTAGGATTCAGGTCAGGACTTTGACTAGACCACTCCAAAGTCATTTTTTATTTCTTCAGCCATCCAGAGGTGGACTTGCTGGTGTGTTTTGGATCAGTGTCCTGCTGCAGACCACGCGTTTGTTTCAGCTTGAAGTCACAAACAGATGGTTGGACAGTCTCCTTCAGGATTTTTTGGTAGACAGCAGAATTCATGGTTTTATTTATCACAGCAAATCTTCCAGGTCTTGAAGCAGCAAAACAGCCCCAGACCACAATATTTTACTGTTGGTATTATTTTCTTTTTCTGGAGTCCCAAAGCTTTAAAAATGGCTTAAGACTGATGGATGTCAATTACTCTCTTTCTCATTTGTCCCTAAATTTCTTTGGGATCTCAGCATGATGTCTAGCTTTTGAGGATCTTTTGGTTTACCTCACATTGTCAGGCAGGTCATAAGTAATTTCTTTATTAATATATAATATATATATAGATAGATATAATAAGTCAGGAAGGCGGCAATCACTTTTTCACACCACTGTAAGTAAATGGGGAGAACAGTGAAAAAAAGTTACAAATAAAGAATTAGACCATGCAAGGCTGCGGGAAAAGGCGTTCACTGTCACCAGCCACCACCTGCAGTTCAGCGCACTGAGAATTCACACAGAACAGCAGCATCCTCAGAAACACACACAGTTGATCGATCGAATGACTCAGGATCAAAACATAGATGCAAAATGTTGTACCATGTATAAACCTTTCAACAATTGTTGAGACATTTCATGGAAAATAAGGAAAAGTGTGAACCTCATGGTGGCACCAGGGAAAGAAGTCAGGAGAGAGAAATCTTAAGGATTTATCATCTGAGGACTATGAATGTCAACATTTGTGGCAATCCATCTTAGAGAATTTGAGATATTTTTCTGGATAAATGAATCTCTTTTACCTGCTGGTTGTGCTTGATGAAAAGTCAGGAGATAGACTAGGTCAGTAGGATTCATCTTCTTCGGACCATGAATGTTAATGGTGCAAAACATCTCATGACAGTCCATCACTTTCGTGAAGTTTTTCAGTCTGGACAAGTGGGAGACCCATGTATGGCTCTATGATATATTGGTATGGTATATTATGATATGGCCAGGAGCTTTTTTTGCATGATTGACTCCTTCATTATCCACATTTTTCAGCAGGGATTTTCAGTTTTACCTAAATTTATTGTTCAGCGCTGTACACTATGTCATTAATTTTCTGTGGCGTTGTGGCACCAGTGAGAGCTGTGTGTTGGCTGTTTATTTATTTTGTTTTGTCGTGTTTTGTGTTTGTGTGTGTCTGCATGCATCCAAAAGTTGTGTTGTTTAATTCTTAGGGGAAGAACCCCACCTCACCCCACCATCTGAAATTGAGATGGAGAACAGGGGTGCGTGTTAGGCCACTGAGTAATTGTTTTCTCCAGATGTGATTGGAATATTAGCGCACGCACATTAAATTAACAAGCCTTCTCTCTCACAGTACCCCGTCCTTTGGAAGACCATTATTTTTAAATGAGCTGTCACCTTTTGTCAAGTGGAACCTTTGTCTCGACGGCCCCCCGTATTGTTTAATTTGCCTGCTATCGTCAGGTAGATGCAAATTGAAAATACTAATAGAGGTGTTGAATCACATACGAGATAATGGACAAATGCTTGATGCCGGTTATGCTGACTGAATTGCTAATTGATTAATGAATCGTCTCCGGATTAATCCTTCTTATAGCGACTTTAATTATAATGGAAATGAGTTTCTGGCTTTATGTCTTCATGACATACCACTGCATTATTGTATTACAATTAATGTGAAATATATTTGGCTCAAACTGAATTGTGTGGGCTTAACTTTTTTTTAAAGTAAATCTGTAAAACTTTTATTAACTATATGTTATGTATTTTCAAACATCATATCAGAAGAACTAAGAAAATTATGTAAAAATCTGTTAAATATGCAGTAATGTCCAATTAAAGACATGATGGCTCATGCTTGCTGGTGGTCAAAGTAACATGTTGGTGAATTTGTCAGGTGTGTAGTAACCAGTGCTGGATTAGTCTGAGATGATCAAGTGGATCTGAAATTAGACTGCACAGTGACACGTGCTTATGTGAAAAGTTCATCAGCTTCTGGGAGAAGTCTATACATCTTTGTGCTATCGCATCACATCTGTGTGGGCTCGCTTTGTCCTTCTCAGAATAAATGAAAAACAAGAATTCCCTTTATGCGGAGTCACATATGCAACTGCATAAGAAAGAAAGGAAAAAAAAAAAAAGGAAATACCCCTCAATCTACAGAAAGTCATGTCAGCTGTCATGAAAGACCAGCTATTAGCAGCTCAGTACTCCACCAAAACCTGCTTCCACCATTAGAAGACAGACTTAACACAGAGTTCGGAATTTGGCCACTGATTTTTGCTGCTACCTAGTAAATATATTTTTATAGGTATTAGAAATGTTTTTTTAATCAGATGTTGCTTCGCTTAACTTAAGCATTTTCTTCCCTCGTCAGGATGAGAGTCGAGTGAAGGTAACTGTAATAGAAATCCAGCCGGTCGACCACAGGGAATACAGCAGGAGACTCCTCAGCAACATCCGCCAACTAGCCAGGTAAACTTCATCCTGGTCATCCAGACGACCCCCTGGTGATTCAGCGTGTCTTCAACTGGTCTCTGACTGGTGTCTGACTTTTTCCTCCACCGAGATAACGGCATATCTGAGTAAGGCAGAAGAGGGACGGCCAATGATTCACGGGATTAAATGGCAGCCACACAAAAGAGTGATATTTAGTTGTTCACTTCCTTCAACAGGCCAGCTGAGAAATACTGGAAACGAGATGGAAATGACTTTTCCCTTTTGATTTAATGACATTTTAACAAAGAGGTTTGGCTGTTTGATTAGATACAATTATGTTTTAGACCTCCTTACATCTTTTTCATTTATTTTATATGTCATATACATGTACATCTCTGCTTTTTACAAGGGATTAATCGCGTTGGTGTCTATTGGTGATGCTCAGTGTTAAGATGTAGATGAGTCACATTGAATTTTTATTGCCTCAGTCATTTAAAAATGGAGGTGTGGTTAAAGTGCATGTGGGAGGTGCACATGTTAGTGTTTATTTTAAGTGCAGTCACTTTACATCTTGTAAATTATTCTTTGTTTTACTTTTAAAAGAAATGTTGAAGTGTTTGTGGGCTTCCAAAAATATGTCAAACAAAAAAAGAGATTAAAAGAATCTTGACATAACAAAACTGTTTGTCTTTGTATTAACATGCCTTTATTACATGTTACCAATTGGACAATAATACACATTATGTTACTCAGTATTACTTTACTCTCATGACTCAACTGTCATCTCAGGCAAAGGTTTTTACACAAACGCATTGCATAAATAGAGAAATGATCCGTTAGCTAGTTCAGCCAATGACTTCACATGGATTTCCAAAAGTCCCAAACTCCAAACATATCTACACAGTCGGATTCTGATCAAAAGAGGGGGATGACTGGATCTACAAATATCAGTAGCTAACATTTGCTACAGTGACAGTTGGCAGCATCAGACCACTTAACACTGCTAGTTAGGAAGCTCACTGTCTGATAGTGGACAGTGTTGAAACCTAAATGACTTGAACTGAATTTATCTTTTTCCATTGAACAATCCATGCAGAACTATTTTCTGCAACTTTACATGATCTAAGCTCCATTCATTTCATTAATTATATTATTAGGATTTATTGTTAACAGGTTTATCATTATAACACCATACTTTCACTGGTAGGAATGTGAAACAAGTATCCCACTGAATTCAGTGGTGTATAGCAAAATTAGTTTAAACAGAAAGAAAAGTCCTGAGTTTGACTTGGTGAACTCTGCAGTAACCCTGCTGAAGAATCACACACATTTCACTGATGGGTCACATTTCACTGCTCTCCGATGCACCATGCATGGCACACTGAACTGGGAAACTGCTCCCAAATCAAATGTGTGTATCAACATTTCAAACTGCTTTATGTTCACTTTGAGTGTTCATCCAGACACTTGAAAACAAGGACAGCGCGTCAGTGGCGTGCCTCTATACTAAGGTGTGGCTCAAGGGCATGACACTGATTTATGTTGGCAGCAAGCCGCCCGCGCCTCTCACTCCGAGCACCATCAGCACCATCTCCTGCATGCAGCCTGCCATGCTGTGTGTGGAGGTTTTGGAGATTAAAACACGCACACACTGATCTTTTCATCCTGGTGTCACCTTTCCCTTACCTTTTTCCATTACCTGTCTTCCTCTTTTTCTTTTGTTTGGAGTGGTTAGAGGCCCTGTCTTAATTTATTTATTTCTAGTGGCAACACAGTCCAAATTAGTGCATTAAACATAGTATCTTAATATGCACTAATACAGGCTGCATTTTAAACACAAAGAGAAAAATATAAAAGACTTGTATGAGTAATTAAGGTTGTTTCTGATTTGTGTTTAACTGGTGAACAAACTGAGATGGTTTCACACAGTTCAAACCAGTAACAATTCACATCACTTTTGAGGGTTGCTTTACTCTGAAACTTGGTCAGGTCAGAAATGTGGGCATTTTCTTAATTTGCTAACATATGCAGGTCCAGTGAGTGTAACTCCGTGTTCTCCACAGCAAATCTAAAAAGGAGTCTGTGAGATCAGAAAGTCTTTTCCAACTTAAAGCGTTGCCGGTGATTGAGACTTAAGATGGAGACACGTCAGTCCTCAGCCCCAAGGCATTATGGGACAGAGAAGGACATAGTGAAGAGATTAAGAGAAATACATTTTTTGTATTATCCTCAGAGAACTTTATCTGAATGTGACGTGCTAAGCAGTAGTGAACAGAATTGCTGGTAAGGTTGTCATATCTTCTTTCTGGGAATGTGGGACCTTCAGTCTGGTGAATATGCAGTTTGTCTCTATCTGCAGAATGGGCATGAGGCTACAAGGACAGCAAATGGAAATGAGCTGCGGTTATCGCAGAGGTCGTAGCCCCGATCACAGTCTGACCGCAGTCTTATCTTAAAACACACTGTAGTTCAGTCAAGCCCTCCTGTGTGTGTGTGTGTGTGTGTGTGTGTG
>JAOXYL010000078.1:12914678-12937115 GCA_028564955.1 Terapon puta
ATATATATATATATATATATATATATATGTATATATATATATATATATATATATTTATTTATATATACATATATGTCACATGGATGAACACATGTGAAACAACAACCCAGTCTTTTTGCTTGCAGTGATCGACTGAAACACAACTCTGAGCCGATGCTGCAGCCACCCATATTATGCCCACTTCCTCTCCCCTGGCTGCTGGTCTGTTTGGTACTGATAACCACTTCATGGATTTCTTTCGCAGATATCTCCACCCCTCTGCCTTTAAATCCTTACACATTCTCTCTCTCTCTCTCTCTCTCTCTCTCCCCCAATTGTCAGCTTTGTTTTACTAACGGAGCAGTGATACTGTCTCTCAGAGGCACACCTCTTCGCCTGCCCTCGCCGGCTGTCAGGCTGGATCTGCTGTGACAGTGGACATACTTGGCACACCGGTGGACACGCACACATAGAACATGCGTGAATGTGAAGGCCATGAGAACGGACGCAGCACACGCGGGCGGCCCGTTTGACCTCACCTTGACCTGACACATGACACCTCTCTCGCACCTTGGCGGCTAACGCAGCTCGACAGGTCTGCGTATTTGCAGGTTTTGTGCGTGCGGCCGTGTGCTCACAGTCATTCTGATGCATATTTTATGTGAGGCTGCCGAGTGTATGAGTGAAACTAGGACATGAAGGAGGCCAAAATATACCCTGGTTTAATGTGGGTGTGTTTCTCTTCCAGCAGTAGCAGAATGTGTGTTCTTATTCCATTACCTTTTTTATTTATTTATTTAACTTTTTAACCATTTTTCTCTCCTTTCATTGCCTTATCATTCAGCCTCAGGGCTCATTTTGGAGGTCTGTCCATTAGCCACACGTATGCGCGCAGACAGATGTGCGTACGCGCTAACAAAAGGGAGGCAAACAAACACGGACCACCTCAGCCATTTGAGGACACTTTCTGTTTAATGTTATTTATAAACAGCTTTTGAGTCTGGCATTGTTTGATAACCACATACAAAACATTTGGGTTGCACAAAGGAAGAGGGGAGAGGAAAAGAATGAAGAGATAGAAGGGGGAGAAGGAGGGAGCGACACGGGTGGGAGAGAGAAAAAGGAGTAGAGAGGGTGGGGAGGGAGGTGGAGAATAAGCAGACAGACGGGGAGGGAGGTGAGGAGGAGGTAGGGGAAGACAGGGGGATGAATAGGAGGATAAAGGGGGTGGCGGGAGGGGGACAGTGCAGTGTACCGTTTATCTTGAATGAGTCAGCAAAACAAAAAAACAAAACAAAAAAAGACAAAACTGAAAAAAATAAATAATGATAATAATCATATTAAATAAAAAATATAGTTCCAGCCCCCAGCTCCCTGTTTTTTTTTTTTTGTTTTTTTTTTTTAGGGAACTACTGAGACACAACGGAGAATTTCTCTTTTTTCTTGTCTTTCTCTGTTTTTTTTGTTTAGTTTTTTTTTTTTTTGTTACAAAAAAAAGTCATCCTCACAGGAATAAACAGACACAATTTACATCACCTCTGGGTTCACAGCAGCACAAACAAGTTCACCAGTAGGGGTCTCTAATCCTACATGTCGGGAGAACGACACCAGCGACGGGCTCCTGTTCGTCCCCCAACATTTAGATAGATAGAAGTAAAGGCGGGGCCCAGCGGGAAACACACACAAGCGAGGGTACAAATGTGGCCCCTGCTCTCAGATCCCCGTCCAAACCACGCATTTTAGGTTACCAGCAAACCAAACAAATAATTTCTTGTGCTTTTTGTCAGCATGTCAAGGTGTTAGCTTAGTAGCTAGGTCATCCTTTGTATACAAGGGCAGCTCCTTTTCAAAACAGAATTCAGAACTTTGTGATGCTATAGGAAATAGAGAGGCTTTTCAGTATCACCGGCAGGTTAAGGTTCCCCGGACAGCCCATGTGTATCTGTACAGGTTTCACTCATTGTAATCGAGCACTTGAGACTTAAGGTGAGCGACTCTGGAATAGTTCAGGTCCAAAGTTAGTACATCTGTGGTACTCTGCTCTGGGATTTTCAAATCCCCGGACTGACAGGGGTTAGTATATTTCAGTGCGACAGGAAGGCTGTGAAGGTGATCGGGCTTTGATAGGGGGTATGTGTGTATGTTTGTGTGTGTGCTTGAACTGCTCCACTCCATACAGGGCAACATATCCCATAGCCCTCTCTGTCCTTGTTATTTCCTGAAGAAGAATCCAGAGCCTCAAAAAGGCCTTTTCTCGGACATAGCAGCATTAAAATCCAACTCTCCAATCAGGGCTTTTAGATTGTCAAGTCCATCTGTTTTGGAGTGCACCGAACACCAGAGAGGACAAAGAAAGAAATTCAGAAGCACTTTGTCAGTCCCTTCGCCCTGTGACGATCATCGCACATTCTTAACTGCTTTTGTTTTCCAGTTTCAGGAGATATATTGCGCTGTTGTGGTGGCCATCAGTACTCCTCCCTGATTATAGGGCCCTTTTCTTTCCCCAGCATTTGAAACCCTCCTGTGAAAATTTGGATTGAATCATCTCTGCTTGAAGGATGTCTGCCCTGGCAGCCTCCACAGCATCACAGAGGAAAGTGCATAATAGTTTGTGGGAGTCAGACGTTTTGTGAGCAAGACATCGGGCCTCGGCCTCTCCTTGACCTGCTTAAGCGTCAGGCTCGTCGAGGCCGCTGCTTTGTAGCCAGTGAGGTCGAAGAGTGAACGAAACCATCCCATACCTCCATGGCTTGTCCTCCGTGGCCATTGGCTCTCAATAGGCACTCTTGCTATCTAGTGTCGTTCTTCCCGCATGGCTTTAGTGGAATATTTTTCATTTAGTGGACACGTACTCATACAAACAGTAACAAAGGAACTCGTTCACACACCCGTTCATTTACACTGTCTGTGACCGGTTGGCTCTTATAATGATAAGTTAGATCTGAATGGCTTTAAAGTCGATAGGTTGCAAAGACAACAGACACCTTTTGACAGGACTAGTTTGAAGAATTGTCAGTTACAGTTATACATGTGTCACAACTCCAATTGTATTTTTTTTTTTTGAGCTGAGACCAAAACCCAAAGATACAGATGTGCATTAAAGTGTGTTCACCTTACTGTGAGACATGTAAGTAAAACCACTTTAGTTGTAGATATATAGTGATTATAGTTATTACTGCTAAAACGATGAGTAATTTCACTGCCACTTATGTCTGCAGTACTTTCTGGATTTTAAGGTGCTTTTGAGTGAGTAGTGTGACAGGTATGAATGATTGTGCCTTTGTCTCAGCATGAGTGACAGATGGAGGGTGCACTGAGAGAGTGCTATTGTGTCAAGAGGACTAAACATAGACACTGAGCCTTGAACTGTTTTGATCCCTACAGTGCATTCTTCTCGCTATTATCTGAATAAGTCATCGGCATGTTATCTTATGTGGCTGTACAGTTGTTATAAATTCGGTGAAGCAATCAATGCCACAGAAACAAATGTAAAGTTTTCCTGTTGTTTTCCTTGGTGACATCATCAAAGCAATGGGCTAAATTGTTTTCCCTGACTTCCATGTGTTGATTATGACTCATACAGATTCCTGCTTTAATACCACAGGGACATTTCGACAAATAGGTATCTGATAATGTTCTTTATACACAGTCACGTACACACAGATATTCACACATGCCTCATTTGAAGAGCCAGGGCAGGGTGGTTCAGGAGAATGGATCATAAGGTTTGCATCACCAGCACAAAAGTGTCCATTTCCTGTCTCAGCGCAGGACCATGGAAATGAGTGACAGCAGCAGAGCTGATAGAAAAGAGTGTGTAACGTGTGATCCTGCTTTATTATTAGCTCTCTGCACCCCACTTGGCGGGCCGACAGAAGTTCTGGGGATACACTTGTTCTTCCTCCTTCCAGTTGGAGACAGGTCATATTTACCATCATCTGGAGTATAGTCTTTCTCACTCCCCTCCCGTAGTACCTGCACCTCATTGAGCCCGCCTTTTGCCTTGCGGCCCCGGCGGGTACAGTTTCTGCGGCCTCCCTTAGGTGGCCGTGGCAGGGGTGAGGGTGAAGGCAAGCTGTACTGGTCGCCGTGTAGCAGCTGATGGTGGTTTCTGTGACGATTCAGGTGGTTCAAGGACTCTCCATGATCCACCTCCCCACCTGGGGGACCATGTGGGTGACCCTCACTTGACAAGCAACTGGGCAGCTCCTCTTTCTTCAGTGCTTTCAAGTCCTTCCCCGCTAACTCTGGTGGTGAAACACACATCAGTGAGGAGGTGGAGCCTCTGAACCTCCGCAGCCAATCCCAAAGAGACAGGGCCTTACAGTCGCACTCCCAGGGGTTGTCATTAAGTCGTAGGTACTCCAGGGCCGGCAACAGAGTCAAGCTGCCACCAGATAGCTCAGTCAGAGAGTTATTAAACAAGTAAAGGGTGGTAAGGCGCCGCAGGTCATGGAAAGCCTGACGGTCAACCCACTGGATTTTGTTTTGGTGGAGAAGCAGGCGGTCTAGGACCCCAAGACCACGGAAAGTGTTCTGGCGAAGGCTCCATAGTCGATTACCATGCAAGAAGAGATGACTGAGGTTCAGTAGGTCGATGAACAGATCATCCTCCAGGAACTCTAACTGATTGTCCTGCGAGAAAAAAAAGAAAATTAAAATGGGGTTCAGTGGATTAAACATCACTTTGGATGTTTTATATTAATTTTTTGTACATTGTTAAAAAACATTCTCACTCTTCTCAAATTGATATCTGCAATAGTAAATCAATGTTATCGTTATAAGTTCACACGCTACACTTAAGCAGAAACTAATATTGTCACTAACATGGCATTGTTACAGATTTTACAACACAGAATAGGTTTGTCGGAACACATTACTTTAACAGAGCACAATATATGCAGGTAGCAGCCGGACTATATAAGAAAATAAAAGTGTCTATTGTCTGGATGCAGAATGGTTGGGTAGACAGAGGTTGGGTACAGTGTCCAGAGGGCAGTTGCTAGAAAAAAACAGTGAGCAGTGCAAGAGGGGTCAGAAACAATTTTCTTTACCCTTTTGAGCAGTGCATTCGAGGTCGAGTGAAAGGATGGGGGCCAATGGCCAATGATCGTGGGTGATCTGCTCTTGTTGTGGTTTTCTGTATGTCTGTCTCATAAGCTGTTGTACCAAGTTGTCATTAAAGTGGTAACCTTTACCCCACATATTCAGTGCTAATGTCAATTGAGCTGTCTACAGTTAATATGAACACGAGATCCTATCCATATAGCAGAAGCTTTTCTCTTCCATAAACCCTCCATGTAATAAATGAAATCATATACTTTATCCTTTTACTGTTTTCCTCCACTGGTTGACCACAGAGGCTTTACTGTAGGTTACTTTAGTGTGAGGGCTTCACTCACGATAACAGCTAGCATTTGATCAGTGTCCAATTCATAGGCACTAAGTGCTGAGCCAGGCTGATGGACAGATTACACTATAATGCGATTGTGGCTGCAGATGTAATATGCAGTAGAGATAAAAGGAGGCTGTTGTCCGTGTACCTGTAGGTAGAGATACTGGAGATTATGTAGGCCCGCAAAGATCCCCGGTGGCAGGCTGATCAAGCCACAGTGGTATAGATGCAAGGCATGTAGCCTGCCTAGGCCGAGGAAAGTGTCTGAAGCAACAGCCTTCAGGTGCCGATTGTCCCCAAGGTCAAGCTCCTCCAGGCGGTCAAAGCCGTGGAAGGTGGACGGCTGTATGTAGGAGATGTTGTTGGAGTAAAGCCACAACATGGTGGTGGTGGGCGAGAAGTGGCCGCGGAGCAGCCGCTGGATCTTGTTGTTCTGCAGGAAGACGCGCTCACTCTGGGCGGGAATGCCCTCGGGCACGGCATGGAAGTTGTGGGCCTGGCAGGAGACGGTGCTAGGTGAAGTGTAGCAGATGCAGTGGCGAGGGCAAGGCAGAGAGAGATCCAGGCCACACAGCACCAACAGTAACTCCACCCCACCATAACCTGAGATACGAGAGCAGGATGAAAGTGGAACAAAGAGATTGGGGGGTGGGTGGGTGGGGTGGGGGGGGTGTGAGAGACAGACGAGCAGAATTAATTGAATTCGTACAGCAGAGCTCCTGTTATCAGATGCATCTTAAATGAAAAACTCATTGCTCTCAGTTTACAAGGACAACAATAGGTATGGTTCAGTGCAGACAAATTACAATGCTGACACAAATCTCATGCAAACACACACCTGCGCACACAAACATTCATGTATTGTTTCGTGAGCCTGTTATCCTCACATATTTTCCAATCATTCCCAAGCTGTTTACCCTTTACCTTAACCTTGCCTACCCTTCACCGTTATCTTCATCTTAAACTATTTCAAAACTCCATATCTAAACTAACCCAGGAGATCATTTTTTCATGTTTTGCGAAAACCTTGAAAATCCCTAAATACCACCTCACCACCACACACAGACGCATAAAAACACTGCTCAGGTATACAAACACTGTTTGGAGCTGAGCGTTTGCGGTCTTGTGTTTTTTAGTGCGACTGTCACAAAGGCGCACACATTTTTATTTGGGTGTTCCTTGGACCGATCTTGATGATCCGACACTTACACACAGACACGCGGCATCCTATCATGCACCGCACAGTGTTACATCCGTTGGTTTTCCTCTGAAGGTGACAGAAAATCAATGCCCCTCCTGCTTACAAGTGAAAACGCACCACACCTGTAATACATTCCCACAATAAGGGAAACCGAGACAGAGGGATAGGAGACAGGGAGAGAGAGGAGGCAGGGATGTCAGGATGAAGTGGGAATTATCTGCAGCATACCTGTTAATACCTGTGTATATTATTTTGATTTTAGATTCCCCTCGTCTCAGTCTTTATTTATATATTTGATCCCCCCACACGCCACTTCGAATCTGATGTATTGTGAGGTTTGAGAGGAAAAAAAGAGGTAAAGGAAAAAGAAAATGAGCAGAGAACCACACTGATCCATGAAGTAATTTCCAAACAGAAAGAGATAGGATACAGCACATGCCAGCATATGATGTTCATTCATGTGCTAATATGTTTCCAACCTTGTGTGTGTATGTGTGTGTGTGTCAGTTACATGAACAGATGTGATGGACAGATGTCCAGATGACCACTGCTGCTGTTTAAAGAACAACATGTTCTAAAATGTCAGCAGAGGACAGAGCGGCATTATCCCGTGTGGTACACATATGTCTGCATGGCTCTGTACTCTTGTATAATCAAATATGCACGGACACCATCATTGCTTCATCTGGATGTCTCTCCATGAATGTTACATATGTTACATATTGCAAGAACAGTGTCTGTATTATTTGACAAGGCTGACCTTTTTCATAAAAGAAAAAAAGACAAAACACACACACACACACACACACACACACACACACAGCAGCTGTCATGGCAGCCCATCATCTGTGCTGTTGTACCAACAAGAAATCAATACTGAGCAATCCTCTTTAACACTATGTCGATTAAAAAAAACAATCAACTCTTTTATGATGTATCATTAAAACAATAAAAAATAATTCCATTACTTAAACATTATTTGCAGCCTCCTATTGTGAACCTTTATTAGACTTAATTTTATGTTTACATCTGTAATTTGGTCCACCACTAAAAAGAGATCTGAAACAACTACTGCATCATATTTTTGCATGGATATTTATGGCCCCCTGAGCATGAATCCTACTGACTTTGGTAGAACCCTGATTTTTCCTTTAGCACCAGCAGGTGCTTGATATTTGTGTTTTTTATTGGAAATCAAGTCAACTACTTGATGGATTGCTGTGATATTTCTCCAGTACTTTGGTTTGTGACCGAAGTACCTGAAAAATGAATTATATTCCCATGGTAAATATTTTACCTCCTAAATTTTAAGCATGCTTGTATTTAACTTAAAGCAGTTCACAAAGTAGTCTCACAAGAGCTGCTAGCATAGTTGTAGACTCCAGCCTAGTCTTTGTGTCTTGGTTATTTAAACATCTAGGAGTCTGAGGGTTCTGCAAAGTGTCTGAGGTGTTTCTGGGACTGTGCTCTTCTGGACAGAGACCTCATCCGTTGTACTTAGAATCTGCTGGAACCAGTTTGTGGGTCACAGCCTCCAGTTCTCTGACCACTACTGGCACCATCTTTTTTGCTCCTCATTCGACCCATGGCATTTTTCAAGCTTCTCTTGTTTCCTCCTTCCTGATGGCTCTGTCGCTCGGGGTTGCTGCATGTTTCACCACAGCCTGCTAGCGTTGTTCGCCGATCAACACAATGTCTGGTTGGTTAGCCGTCACCAGTTTGTCAGGCTGGATCTGGATATACATACGTCTTACTGATGTTTATGCTGACTAGTTCTTTATAGCTTTGGACACATGCAATCCTCTCCCTCCCTCGTCTCCCTTTTCTTACTCTCCCGTCTTCTCCATTTGACTGTTATCTGTTTTAGTTTTATTTTGTTTTCCCTCTCTCTCCCATTGTGCCCATAGGTTTGACTGGTCAAATGTTATTGTTATAAGCTCTAACATACAGCGTGTTTTCAGTCCCTCTGGGAATCAGAGTTTATCTCTCTATTCTTTCCTCCTCCTCTCTACTCCTCTGCTTTATCTGTTCATCTGCGCTGCCCTTTGCTTCATGCTCCTTTCTCCCGAACGTTTACACTTCCCTTCCTCCACAGCTTTATCTTCATGCACTGCTCTGCCCCGCCTGCTGTGTCTGTTAATTAGGTAGAAAGCTGCTAATCGCTACTTTATGTATGTGAGTGTGTAAAAAGTGTGTTCTATATATGCACGTCTATATGCGCCTATGACTTTGTGTCCCTGCGTCTTTGTTTGTAAGCTTGAACAGAAGCTTTATGAACCTTTTAACCTCAAGCTTTATGAGATGTTTATGTATTTTATCGAAAGAATGACATAACAGTGATATTTAGCCTTTCATTGTATGTCTCAGAATCTTCATGTCTCGGTAATGTGAGACTGTGATGACATATAGTTATTAAGCATCATCACAAGTTTCTTTGTTCAAACCTCAACTGTGATTGTGATTCCTCAGCTGTTAGTGTAAGTTTGCAAAGTTAAACTCACCAACGGGGTGTTCCCACTGGTCCCATTATTTTTTTTACATTCAAATTGTCTTCAGTACAAGCCTGCTTGACACGTACTTGAGAGAGCGCTTCCAGCGTTAGTTTGCATTTCCAATCGCTTTTGCTTCTGTTGCCTTCTGTTTACCCCTGCAGTCTTTCATTTTTTTTCTTTTTGTATTTTCATCATCATCGCTTTATATCTGACTTCCTTCTTCCTCTCCTTTGCCTCTTTCATTCTTTCCAATTATATCCTCTTATCTTTGTGCTATTCATTGTGCAATACAGTGTGCACATGTGTGTTTGAAATAATAAATGCCCCCAGTTGCGTTTTCTTTTTTTCAACCGTCTGAGGGAAATGTGTACAGATGTGTCTCTGGTTGCAGATTAACTGTGGGTGTTTAAAGTTTACTGATTGGGGGATGGAAGTGATGACATTAGATAGAAAAGCTGCTGACTGCCATATGGCTTTGACACTGGGGGCAGCAAATCTCCCACCAGCTTCCGATCGTTCAAACGTTTTATTTATTTATCAGTTGCCTTGTAAAAAAAAAAAAAGGTATTATCTCTCTATGCTTTTTTTGTGTTAGTCCGCTTTTGATAGTAAGCCAGCGAAAGAGAAAAGAAAGATTTGCAGTTTAAGGTTTCAGTAGTATTTTTATAATGCATAAGCTGTTCTCGGCAGCGGTGAGGGAAAATCTCCGATCCCGCATCAACAACAAATTGTAGATACCTTGTTTTCCTCTGTTCACAACATGTGTTTCCAAACAACCTAACTCCAAGTCAGCACATCTTTGGATTTACGACTGTACATTCTCAGCTGCCTTCATCTACACGGCACTAGCGCAGCCTGGAAAACATAAATACACGACTAATTGCGAATCAGCAATTAACTGAGGCATCAAACTGGCATTAAGCCAAGCCTCAAACCTGTAACAGCTCCCAGTAAGGAGCGTTAAGGTACATAAAAATCTGTTTCACCAAGTAATTCTTCACAACGCATTTCCCAAAGTGCTGCCGTTAAATATGAAAATGAATCAGGTTTCCATTGAAGTCATTCGTGCCTTGCGAGAATCTCTGGTGAAAGGCTGTAATGTTTTAAAGCTCATTTGATACTTAGCACCTTCTTCTTAAGGTTGAAATATTTTTAGTGATTCTGTCAACCAGGTGCTCTGCTGCACAAAGATAGAGAGCAGCGTGTGTGGGCTGCGGCTTAATTGTCTCATGTTTGCCTGTGCTAAATCGTTTGCAAATTTGATTACTTGACCATGGGAAAAGCGAAAGAGGGAGCAATGAAAGAAAATAAATATTTTCTCTACTGCTCATCTAACTTCCCTCAACAATGCTAGACAGTTAGAGCAAACTTCACCATCACAACCCGAATACATACATACGAGCGTACATACATACATACATGCATACATGCAGCTCACTAGTATGTGGACACCCGAATGCTACACCCACACAGCATGTAATTTCATCTGAAAATCATCTGATTCCAACAACATGACCATTATTTCTCATTCTGCTGTGGCTGTGTAGCTCAGGGGTTAAGGCACTGACAGTGAACCACAGTAACTGCTGTATGAGTCCAGCTAGGAGTGTGTGCTGCATCTCTCACTCCCTCATTTCCTGTAGTTTATCCACTGTATGTAAAATAAATAAATAAATGAATAAATAAATAAAACTGTAAAAATAATCCGCTGCTACAGTTGTTGATGATGTTGAGTGCTTGATCCAAAGGTGCTGGATCAGGCTGAGAACAGAGGTCAGGGCCCTGTGGGTGCCCAGACTTCAGAGAAAATTGGGTGTATTATTTCTTTATGAACCTGGTTAATACGGGTTGATACAAGAAAGTGTCCTGATATGTTGGAAGAAAATTGGTTGAAAATGTAGTCAAAAGTCAAACTGAAATTATCTTCTAGAAACTGGCATAATTATCCTGTGTTTGTATTGACATAAAGTTTTTGATGAAACTGCCAAATAAAGACAAGAAAAAAAAATACAGTCAATGCAAATTATGATGTTGGCACTGTAACTGTGTTGGCCCGTGTGTGTAAATAACTAAAAACAGTATATAATATCATTGCATATGATATGCACCTGACGGACATTATTAACGGTTGAATTCTCTCATCATCACAGATGGGCTCATGAAGGACAATGAACACAGCTAACACTTGCGAAACCAGTGTCAACCACATTGGTGTGGGTCCAATGGGAAACCAATGCAAATGAAATACAAATACAAAATATAAACTGAAAAGCAAATGTTGCTAAAGGGACTTAAATCAGAAGCTGTACACAACCAGTGATGTGTTGGACAAATTTCATTACCCCAAATGTGACACAAAACAATGTCATCCTCTTTTGAATTATGTAAAATAATGCAAAATTTCATGTAGCATATTTTGGCTTATATCCCTTTTTACAGAAAGCAGAGAAAAATAAACATTTCAGTAATTTGTTTGAACTGCTCCAGACAAAAAGGGTGTCCTAGTACTTTTGACCGTATTGCTACTTGCACTACACCGCATAGTCAGAGATGTTTGTCTGTTCAAATTCCAGCTTGATTGAATCATAATCACACAGGTGATGGCGTCCTTTTGCCCTCTGGGCTGGTGCACAAGCATGGCTTTCACTTTAGACTAGCAATTGTCCATTTCAGCAAGCGATGCCTTTTTAATCAAAACTCTCTCTCCTTCTCTCTCTTGCTCTCTTTTTGTCCAAGCATCCACGTTCCCGCTGGTTGTTTGTCTAAATTCTCATCTTAGCTTTCCCGGTTAGATATTTGCTGAAAGCTTCATCAAGCACAGCTAGGGTTCAATTACAAACCCATCGCCCTCCCCTGTCTGTCTCCCATCCCTCCGCATCAGCCACACACAAAGGGAAGAAAAGGAAAAACACATGCGCACATACACATGCTGCTTGTCAGGCTATCATCACAACTGCCTCCCAACTACAACTTGGCATCCGGAGGAGACACCTGCCACTCATTCTGGCAAATGTAAGGGGGGAAAAAAAGTAACAGAGCCAGGAATATAAGGGAGGGAGGGGAAAGGAGAGGAGGAGAGCTGGAAAAAGGAGGAACGGGCAATGTGATGCTCAAAGGGAATGAGGAGCTCTTAAAACATGAAAGCAGAGGCAAGGGGAGAGAGGCGCAGCATGGCGGTGTGGGAGGGAAAGAGAGCAGATCGAGTGAGACTGTAGCTAAAAAAGGATGACGGGGATGACAGGGATCTAGTGCCAAGCGGAGACCATTATATAGGTAGGTGTGTAAATGTCTGTCTGCTCTGCGCCGAGCACAACTGTGACTTCCGATGAATTGCAAACTAATTTTATGACCCTGTGTGAGGTGAGTCAGATAAACACTTGCAAATTGATTACCCATAACACACATGCATACTCACTGACAGAGGGAAAAAAAAAAAAAAAACATTTAGTCACACCGAGACACATGCATCCAGGTGCGGGCACACACACACTCACATGCGCTGAGGCCGTAGGCGCACACACCCACATACAGACACAGATCATCAACCCTAATTAAGCAGCAGTGGAAGGATTTAACCAGAAAAATGTGGAAGAAAAAAAATTAAAAAGGAGAGAAATAAGAGTTGAATTTACAAAAAATTGCACGGAGGCTGAGAGTGAGAGAGAGAGAGAGTGCAGGAGGGACGCCGGCTAACTCAGACGCCCAATATAGATGCTGCTCCCCTCTTGTTGGGGGTTGATTTAGCTTAGCATAATCCCAAAGATCATTTAGCGTTGCTCATTCAAATGGTGATAAATCTCTGGCAGAGTTAATGAGAGATTTAAATGGCGTCATTGCCTCAAAGACACAGCTGAAATATCTCTGCACTATATAATCCTCCCCTCTCATGTAATATAGTACATAACCATTACATCCATCTTCATATTGGAGACAAATCAGGTCAATATTGCCGGCTCTGCACCACTGATCCCCTGTGGCCTAAGACTTACTGTTTCGCAGTCTCTTAAAAGTTGCTTTTATTCAAAGTCCCACCTCCGTGACCCCAAACAAAAACTAATTCAGACAAAGCTTATAATCAAGTCACTGACTGACCAGGCACAGTAAAAGGGGAAAAAATATTTCTTGAAATCATTTTTGATCTTTAATCCTTTCTGACTGTTTAACACAGCATCTTTGAAGGTGGGGTTGTAATGCCTTTGGGACATGGCTTACAGAACAAACAATACTCCAGACCCAAGAAAAGCTTATGCCTCCAAATCTGTGCCATCTATGTCTTCTTCACTGAGCACTTTGGGACAGGCCTTATAAAAGTTATTGTTTTACTTATACCTGAAGTGAAGCAGTTAAATGCAGATAGTAAATGTTTTACCTCAGTAAAGCTGAAATGATTAATCAATTAGACAATATGACACTGTTAACACCAACAACTTTACAATAGGCAAAGTTTTAAATAACATGTATGAACATTTGTTGATTTTCTATGAGAGAAATCCTAAATATATCAGGGTTATGGGCTGTTGGCCAGACAAACATGCATTTTAAATAAATGGAAACAGACTCATGATGTGCCTTTTTAAAAAAAAAAAATCTGACTTTTTTCTAGACCAACGAATGTATAGATTAAGAAATAATTAAAATAAAATGTACTGTGTTTTTGTAGTACATTTCTAAAGTATAGCATACATTTTTGATTGAATTGGACCCGCGGGACTGCCTGTGCTTTTCAGTCAGTACACCAAAATAATGTACTTTTGGGGACTTTTCATTCTTTGATATTTATGATATTTAAAATGGTCTTGATTGCCCCAAGCAAGCTGAGTCACTGGCCAAACAGAACCAACCAATCCTTTTTTACAGCCAAGTGTTTGGTTGTCGCCTGTCTTGCGAAATCTAACCGTTGACTGATTTGGACTTCTAACAGCTGTGTGTCCTTGAACACACCACCAAAGTTTTGAAAACTGTCCTCGCTTGCGGACATAGCGTGTCAAATAAATGGCAATGAAGTCCTCCCTGTGATGGACGACCCATCTCATGCAAGTTGATGCCCAAAGCATGAACATCAGTGGCTGCCTGGAAAGATGAAATATAAAAACGTGTGCCATTGTACAGGATGGAAAACAGCCATTGTTAATGCGCTAAAGCGTGCAAATCCACCAGCTACAGTCTTTTTCATTTTGTGCTATAATAGGAAACTGCCGACTCTTTAACCTCAGGATCTTCAGCACAGCGGTGTTGTCTGCCTTTGTCCAGCAGGGAGGCAAAGTGCTTAAAGTTGAAAGAAAAATCGATGTTCATTACCATAAAGTACCTTTAAGTGGTACCTCGCCTGTTGAACAAATCCGAGAAGGCTTGCTTGAAAGCTATTTTTCAAGGTATCTAGATATTTTACAATTAGCGCTGGTCCTGTGTGGTCTAATCTCTGCCGCCTGACACTCTCACGGGTCAGATTCTGGTGCTGCGTTGTGGCAGCTGTTCAGCACACAACCTACTGGCCCAATAAAAAAATATGCACACTCTACTCTGATCAGGGCAAGTGCATACGTGTCCTTGTGTGTATTTGTGTTTGTGATGGAGTGAGGTTGAGACATTGAGAGAGACAGAGAGAGAGAGAGAGAGAGAGAGAGACAGAGAGAGAAAATGCAAAAATAACCTCTACCCTCTTTGCATGCAGTAATTGGGTCATTTGAAAGGCTAAGCTTATCTCAACACTAATCAAGCTCTAATTATACTCAGAAAAACTTTGCCCATCCCTCCCTCCCATATACGCACACACATACACACACACACACACACACACACACACACACTCACAAACACACACTCACCACATGCATAATCAGATGATGCAGGTCACAGCTTTCCCTATTTAACTCTTGCCTATTAAAGGAGGAAAGATGCGAGCGGGAGTACAGTGCCGCCGCCGCTGCTCCTCCTCTCCATCTCGTCCTGCCTCAGTGAAACCACGACGATAACACAGACCGACAGGGTGACATGTGTCAATGGGAAATGGGGGCCATGTTCAGACTTCGATGAGGAGGTGCAGCACCTCCTCCACAGGCATCAAAGACTAATGCATTCAGGCACGCAAGGACACGGGAGGCCGAGACCCACGCACTCCTTAATCGACACAGATGTACACTGTGCTTGGTGAGCAGTGTTTTGCCCATGAAATGGTGGAAAACTGCCAAACAAAAATCCATACACAACTCCAGGTGAAAATATTGAATTTAAGAACACATTTGTAGTGCAAAGAACTTTATTCTAAAAACTTATTGCTGATTTATTTGTCAGGCACTCTGGTGCACAATCACTTGCCCATTTTCTTTTCCACTTTGTATTCTTGAAAGCATATGTGTTTAAGCGGTAGAGCAAGTGATGAAAATGCATCCCCATTATTTAATCAAGGGGAGCAGTAAAAGTTATATTTTCCCTACCCCACTTTTTGACCTTTAGAAAATAAACTCACACAGTCCCCACAATTAAATGATTATATTTAAGCAGCCTATATGCGTCAGTATAACTCATTGTTGATCTTTTGCTAACAATTGGCTGTCAATCAAACTCTGTGAATCTACATACAAATGTGAGAAGCATTTAGCTTAACTGAGAACATGAACTCAGACAGAAGAAAGTTACAGTTGGCTGGTGTATGTTGAACACACCTGCTTGGTCCTCTGACCAGCCAAAACTTTATATTAGCTAAAAGTAGAATTGATCTTTCCAAGTTTGCTCCCTCATTTAAAGCATAACCAGGTACCCATGAGCAGAAGTATTATCTGAGTATCTGAGCAGATAGCACTGAAATGGGACCTTGTTTTCTGTAAATTGGGGTGGTCAAAGTCTTATTCTGAAAAATGACACACACACATTCACACACACACACTGACAGACAGATGTATTCCCCCAGTGGAGCAAATACACACCAGTCCCTGGTATTTCACAGATGACTGACCCTGATCTGGCAGAAGGCATCTTGGTCTGCTGAGATGGTGTGTATGAACGTTTGTGTGCAGGTTTAATGTGTGTGTGCATGTCGGTGTACATCGACACACACACCACAGCAGCTGTGGCTGAGGCGCTAGGCGCCCTCCTGCGTCTTGCCATCACTGGATCTGGAATGCTCTTTGGCAGAAATCCTCAGCGGAGAGCAGCAAGAAATGAGCCTGTCCAACAAAGCGACGACAGGAGAAGAAAGTGAGGCATGGAGGCGAGCTGGTTCCTTTCTTAATAGCTGTTTGTCCTATTCCCCCAGCATGAGGAAAATCTCTTTTCCTTCCCCTTCTTGTGACTAAGTCATTCCCTGCTCTCCGCTCTACACTGCAGGTATGAATCACCCTTTGTCACCCTCCTCCGCTCTCCTCCCTGTTGTTCGTTTAGTTTCCCATCTGTCTCTATTACAAAGACTGTTAAAAGTACATCAGGACTTATTATTGCATAAATCTTTCATAGCAGTGCCTGTCTGCGCTCTTGCACCTTGCTTCCACAGTATTTGTTTTTGAGGCTCTCAGAGCGAGAAATTTCCGTCATGCTCGGGGATTACACTTGTAAATCAGACACGCACAGATTCGAGAAAAAAGGAGAAGAAAAGCGGAAGGCGGCGAGTGAGATGAGGGGTTACAAATCCAAATATCCAGACTGACAAGTGAAGTGAGCGATTTCAGTGCGGTGACATGTCCGACGGATCATCTGTCAGTGGGCTGTTTTATCGGATAACACGCTGTTACTGCGCACTCGCCTTCGACTCAGCCAATCGCAGGGAAGCATTGGCCATTTTTTTCTCGACCGATTGGCCCAAACAAGGGCGGGGGATCAGCATCAGGTCTCTCATTAAACAGACTCCCCGCGGAGAAAGATTTTAAGCACTATAGAACTGTCAGCACTTGATGCGATCAGTTTCGTTCTAAAATGAGTTATCCAGAAGCTGACAGATGTGAGACCCACAGCAACAAAATGATTAATGACTTGAGAGCACAGCTACATGTACAGTATACTGCGGCAGAAATAAATTGCTGGATCAACCCCCTCCATCTAAATCCAAGTGTCAAACTGAACTGTTTCTAATGGCTTTCAACTGACAGCGATTCAACTGCTCTCACAACACCATTAGCATGATATTAGCGCAGCAAAGTGCGACACTTCCCCTTCGGCCTGCGTTTTCCTTGTTGACATTCTTCACACTGTGCCGCTGGAGGAAAATACATTCAGGTGGAATGACAGAGAAATAGCGGAGAGGAGACATCAGTCAGGAAATATGAGAAGGGCAGTGGAAGGGAGGGGAAGGGATGTATGACGGGAGAACAGGAGGAGGTGTCACAGCTTTTCTCCATCAGCTAAAGAGAGATGGATGAAGCGAGACGAGCGCATCGGTTAGACTCCCTCAATCAGTCATCGGATCTGGCTAATCTGAAGGTTGCTGGTTAAAGTCCGCCATCAGTCATGGTGTTTGGCTTCTGCGAAGGTTAGAATCATCTGGAAATGTCTCGCCTCGCTCCGCCTCTGCTTCCCGGTTCGCCGCTCTGACCGCTCGGTGTTTCAACTCTGGAAAAAAAGTTTGAATCCTGCTCCTCCACGGAGGATATCACATTCATGTCTCCTTCTTCACAGCAGTCACAATGAGTTCCAGTGATTACCATTCAAACCTCTCCTGCAGAACAGTCATCTTCTCTAACCACAATGAGCATAAAGCTCAACAGCAAACAGTTCTCACGGTTCCTAAATGACTAAATATACTCGTTCACTATGGAGGTATGAGAAGGCAATATAGGGCTTTCAGCATCTGAAACCTACTGCAGAATAGAGCCTATTTGTGCTTGTGAAGGATGATTACTTGTTGGGCCAACTTTGCCAATCACCAGCGTCACTGGTGGTTCATGTATTCAAAGGCGACCACATGCGTCAAACAAAGTGCTTGCCTGAAAGCGCCGTCCCCCGCACTTCTCAGCTGTTGGAATTGTCCAACACTTACTGGAACTTTGCAGAGTAAAAACTATCTGATAAGCACACCCCACTTTCCTTAACGATTGGTCAGGAGCTGGGCAGAGTTTGAACTTCTCATCAACATCTTATTTTTCATTCTTCAGACAACCACGTCTGCCATTTTCTGTGTAGATAAATCAGTCAATCCCCACAAATGCCTTCATGGAGAGTCTGTACAGTGTGCACCGCAATCTACATCTGATAGATCATCACACCTTGCCCCTCTCTCTCCGTGATGTCAGGCTGATGATGCCTTTAAGCGTTGATGATTCCGCGCACTCCAAAGGCCGCCACTGTGCCTGGTTTGCACCCCAGTTTAAAAATCGGGCCACAAATTGGCACATGCTGCAAATGCCAACCTGAATTAACATCTCTGCATGACACGCACAGGACATATAATGTGCTAACATCACCGTAAACGACAGAAACTAATAAAAACATATTTCATTTAGCGTGTTATGGCTGAATCGAAATATCTGCAACCCGCTGCCTTCCTATTATGTGCTGATAGAGATCCAGCGTCATACCTGCCGCCTTGTGTGACACCTGCACTCCATTTCACTGGGCTTCCCCACCTTTGCCGCCACGTGACAAACGGCCCTCCAGCACGGCCAAATTGAGCGCAGCCATTCTAAACAGCTACAAACGTTTTGCTCCAAGATGTGGTCAGCGAACACTTATTGTCAGTCAAGCACCACTGATGATGCTGCTTTATCACAGTCTACATGATGTGACAAATTTAAGCTGACTTCAGAGCATGCGCTGTTTTGGTGTGGAATCGCTTTGTTGCTGATCCGAATTGTGTTTTCCTTGGATTTTTCACCTGAGAAGGAAAATAAAAAGGCACACTAGAATTGATATGTTTTATGATATCGCTAAAAATAAATGAACTTAAGATTTGCTCTGTAAATAGCTTCTGTAGTGTAATGCGAGAGGGATTAAAAAAAAAAGATGACAGCAGTGCTCTATATACATTAAAGACTTCTTGTACAAATAAAGGCTTACAGAACTGCGAGGGAGGTTTTAAAGGACATTGTTGTTAGGGCTGCAATCGATTAAGCAATACATCAATTTCTCTGGGGTAAGAACTGATGAAGTGATGAAATCTGTTAAAGTGTGAGACAACAAATGACAGAACATTATTTATTTTTTGTGACTTGAATCAATCAAGTTTTAAGTTTATATGTATATATACATATATATACATATATATAGTGTGTGTGTGTCTGTATGTGTGTCTGTGTGTGTCTGTGTATATATTATTATATGTACGTAGTTGTAGTTTGTCATGTTTCCAATTTGTTTTTCTCATCTGAGTTGAATAGAATAGAGAGGATCAGAAAGCTTTTGGTTGCATTGTTTAAGCATCTGAATGGGTGAATGCCAGATACGGTGTGTGATCAACTGGCATCATTCAAGCAGCTCTGCTTGAGATTTCTTGACAGTGAATATTCCCACACACAGCAACCATGATTTAATTACTCCATTCTTCTTTATTCCCCCTTTTTACTCTCTGTTCACTCACTTCCTGTTTTCATTGCTCTAAGCTATCCCTGTTTTATTCCCCAACTCTCCTTCTATTTCTTTTGCCTCTCAGGATCGTATTCTTTCTGGCCATGTGTCGACACTCTCATGCTTCCTTGTTTGCCGTCTCTCTCTTTGTGCAGCTGATTGTAGTGTCTCTCAGTTCATTGCCACTGTTTGCTTCAGCAGGAAACAGTTTGAAGGGAAACAGTTCACGGAGAGGTCTGTGGATTATCCAGGGTAACTGGGACACTGTTTCTGGAAAGACATGTCACCATTGAGGTTTTCAGATGTCATTTTTCAGTGCTTTGAACATCACAAAATGAAATTTGACTCACCTCCATTGTACTGGAGAGGCAGCACCGGTTTCAGACTGAATATATCAAAGCCTTGGCAGATAAAACTAAAACTATTTGCATGGGTAGATACTCACAAGGGGCAAGGTGAGAAAATATTTTTTTTCTGATTTGGGTGGGAAGTAAAGGTTGGGTCATGACAGAATTTGGGTCTACCAGGTTAAATTTTTCCACACACTGTATCAACACTCAATCCGGGGTCATACATTTTCCTTAACCTTTTTTTGCTTCTCTTCGTTCCAGAAGTAATTCCTTCTCCATTTTTGTACTTGCACAATCACACACAAGGACAGGGAATATTCAACAAAAGACACCTTCAAATATCAGGATTTTGAATTAAACCAAAGCATTTTATTCCAGGCGGTGTGACTCCACTCTCTCCCTCACCCGAGGCGAGAAACGGAGAGAGAAGCGTGGCCACGGTGCAGTGTGTCCCTGATCTTTCTGTTTTTCAGCGCAGGGGCAAGAGCACTCATCACAACTCCATAAATGGTTTGTATTTTCTCCCTCAAGGCCACACACGACGTACACAAGCACACCTCCAGGGGCTACACTCATGCGGACCCCCATTCAAAAACACAAGCGCATTCACTGGAACACATGGGCGCACCCACACAAATCTCCACGCCGGAGTGTAACACCTGCAAACACGCACTACAACCACGTTTATGTGCAAAGAAGCACACACAGAGCCATGTTTTGCCTTGCCTCGTACTACTTGCAAAGTAGTATTACAGTGTGTGCACATGTATTGCATATCACACCAGCCACATGCACAACTGCACACCCCAGCTGGAAATGAATTACGAATGTACATCCCCAACTCCATCCTTCTTCCCAACCCGCTACGTTCATTCCCTCAATCCACCCTCGCCTTGGCTGCATAATCCTCTCAATTTCTCACCTGTTTTGTAGCCCCTTCCTCTGACCCCTCTCTTCACTCTGTTTCCACCCCTCTTTTCCTTCCCCCCTCTGCCTCCTCAGCTCAGCCGCCTCCCAAATGTGTCTCTGTGGGTGAATTAGGGCTGACCCAAGCAGTGCGGTTCTGAATTCTGATGCCTCATTTGAGAAGTGCTGCATTTAAGGATTTTTCTATTTTCTAAAAACGGTGTGATGTGTATGAGAGAGAGAAAATTAGTGAAAATTGATGGGAGTGTGTGCGTATGTGTGCATGAAAGGGCGGTTCCGGTCTATGCGTGTGAGTCTTCATTCACACAAAGCCAACAAAAAGCCAACTTCAAGAGCGAATGATGGGCATTTTAAATTGTGTTTTTATATCTGGATGTTAAGAAAACTGAAGGTGTTTTTAATTTGCAGCCTTTTTCAGTTGTACATAAATTCTACCTGTTATTTACCAGGTAACCAGTATTTACTGAGTCGTTTATTATTATTTATTTATTAAGACGTCCATCAAATCTCTATTTTATGATCACAAAAGAATGACAATTGCTGTACCATATAATCAGCTAGATTGACATTTAAAAATCAGCTATCACAAAAAAAGTTAGACCCAACAGAAAGTCGTATTTTTACAACCACACAGTACCAAGCAGCAGCCGCCATGACGTTTCAAAGCCTCTTTCTTTAGAGTTATATTATTTAAACACTCCTGAGCAGCTTAGGACCAAAGATGATTAGTTGGTTAATCAATTAGTCAGTCCACAGAAAAACCTAATCTGCAGCCATTTTGTTTGTCAATTAATCATTTCAAGTCATTTTCTAAACAAACAGCCTTTGAGATGCGGCAATTTATTCCTTTTCCTTGCCATATATGATAGTTTACTGAATACTTGTTGTTGTGTTTTTGACTCTTTGTTAGACAACAAAAAGCCACTGGAATATGGCGCCTCGGGCTCTGGGTAAATTATAATGAGTATTCTTCACATTTTTTACATTTTGGCTAAAGAGAAAAATAAATAATTGGCAGATTAATCAAAAATGAGAATTATTGTTTGTTGCAGTTCTCGTGTGGATGCATTTTATATGGTATTTAATTTGGGCAAAGATGCTGTACGGCTGCTTTGTGATATGACAAAATGAAACATTTGTTTTTGCATGTTTTGTTAAATACAAAACATTCCTATATTTCCAAAGTAAATTATACTATACTCAAACTACGGGGGAGAGTGCGTATGTAGCTACTATATGAGTGTTTGTATGAAAGAGAGAATAAAAGAGAGGAAGAGACAGAGAGAGAGAGAGATGGAAGGAGATAGAGAGCTGGTTGACATTTTCCCTCCAACAAGCAGAGGGCTGGTGGGCAATGCCAGCAACATAAGTCTGTGTGTGTTTTATGTGTGTGCTTATGCATTTTACAAATGCCACTTTCTACTGCCAGCTTATGGCAGCCCCGAAGACACACACACACACACACACACACACACACACACACACACAGACACTGAGGGTTGTTGCAATTGTTCTCTGCTGCAGGGTTTTGCATGATGGTAAAGTGACTCGCTGCTCTGAGGTAAACTGTATTCCAGCACATCCCCCACCCATATGTGTATATAT
>JAOXYL010000078.1:12943654-12987768 GCA_028564955.1 Terapon puta
TCTCCCTCTCTCCCTCTCTCTCTCTCTCTGAGCACAGCACACGCCTGCGAGGACATCAACTGAAATATTTAACACGAGCTCTCCCCGAATCCACACTCAGCATACAAGCGGCACCATGTTAGCGGCATTAACCGCACTCCAAACCATGTTGATGTTGCCTTAGCTGTGCCGCGCTCGCTACCCATCACTAATTGCCATCCTTTAAGATTTACAAGGTCAGATCTTGATTTAAAATGAACTTGACTTTGTTTTCCAATTACGGCGCCGAGACCGGAGAAGCTGAGACCGGGACACCGCAACGAACTTATAATAACGGGCAATCAACACACATGAGGCACATTCAAGCTGAATGTATTCTGGGGAAAGTGTGCGCATCCTTTAGTAAAATGTAAACAAAAAATTGAGGCTTTTGTCACAGCTGGAGGCTGTTCCCGGATGAAGAAATAATTGGTTATTGGATTGTTTTGCACTCGTATACAATGACAACTGAAATTGTGTGTTTTTTTTTCATGCCAAACAACATGGAAATTATATTTAACAATTGAGTACTTTGCATGACACATCATTTTGGTGACTGGCGGAGTGTTTTCGCAATCTGCTTAGGAATGGGAGTGTAGGGTTTTTATTTTCATTGTATATTTTCCATTTACTGTTGCCATACCCCAAAGATGTCGCTCTGTGTAAAATCCTGCACATCATTAAGCTAATACCAAATCCCTGGCCTACAGACATTTTGTTTCATACTGTAGTACGCCCACCGCCATCCCGGCACAGCCTTATAGGAAAATTCCTTCAAAAATATCAGCAACAGCCGGTAATTAGTTCAGTATTTGTCCGATGGCTGAAGGTTTCCTCGAGCGACGCAATCACATGCAGAACAGAAATCTGAAAAGATGACCTTTGGTGACCCGAAAGACTCTAAACTATGAGTCAGCATGGGGAAAGAAGAACTGTGGCATCGCAATGAGAAGTAAAAATTTCACGCAGATAAAAGAACTGACACAAAAGAGAACGCACGTATCGACGCACATTTACAGATTATTCTCCTTGTAGCCGCTAAGGAGTGTGTCTATGCTGGCACAGACCACACAGCAGGATGTTGGGCAGATGCTGAGAGCCAGTGTATTCCTACTTAGAGTAAAAGATCCAAACATACAATTACAGTTTGACTTCACAAGAGTCTATATAAGTGTGTGCGTGTGTGTATGTGTGTGAGCGCGTGCGGATGTGCTGCTGTTTGACGGACAGCTGAGGTAATTATAGTTCCACAGTGGCAGTAACCCCCGTGCAACCTCTCAGGCGGAGTCCTCACACCCCTGCACTGATGAACCGCAGCACGGAGGCTAATGCCAAAAACGCACGCTTCCTCTGCTGAAAATACACCTACTAAATGGGGGGCGAGAGGCAGATGGGGTGAGGAGGGAAGACGGAGAGAGATAGAGAGAGATAGAGAGAGAGAGAGAGAGAGAGAGAGAGAGAGAGAGAGAGAGAGGGGATAAACATAATGAAAGAAGCTGCACAAGTGGGCCCAGACTGAACTGACCAACCAGGAGGGAAAAAGCTTCGAAAATAGAAATGAAGATTCTCCGGGAAGGAAATTATTTAAACCAGAGTAAAGGGGAGGGAGGGTTTGGGAAGGGAAAGTGGAAGCGGCGGTTGTGGAGGATAAGGGGCGACAACCACTGTGCACTGCTGTGCTAACAGGCACAGGACCAAAATAAACCTGCAAGATCGAGCAGAGGTGAGGAGAGGCAACCATTTTTAACTAGAGAGCAGGGAAGGAAAAAAAAAAAACAAGAAGAAGGCAAAGGGAGAAGGAGGCTGAGGGGAAGGAGAAAATAGTAAGTGATTGTACGAGCGAAGGGGAAAGACAGTGTGGCAGAAAACAAGGCAACATATAAAAGAGAGACAGGAGAAGGACTGGGTTGCACCAGCTACTTGTAAATTCATTTCTAAGTTTGTGTGTGAAGTTCTGACTAAGTTTTTAGTAGCCCCTAGCTAGTTTTATACCAGTGATTTGCTACATCAGGTTGCACCATTAAAACTTAAAGCTGCTCCAAGAAGTCTTTATTTCATCCATTGTTAATATACAAACGACTGTGTAATGTGAAAAAACACAAAAAGTTATCACCTGCAGGTCCCCTAAGCTCTACTGAGCTTTAAATATCTTTCACTTCGTTGTCCACTAGGTCATATATTAGCACACTAGGTCTTGTCTTGGCAACATTTAGACCTTGGGGATGCTCAATAATAAAATAAATCTATGTAAGAACTTTTTAAAAACTTTTTTTGGCTCTCCATCGGTAAAATTTCTTTAAAAAGACCTATGTTTATGTTTACAAAGACCTCCTCTGGCCATGTGTGACTCTTGTATGTAAGAGGCAAAAAGCAGAACTCCAACACTGTTTGTGCACAGTTTTCTTTTACCCATGACCAAAATTCTCCTCTAACCGTAGCCAAGGCATTTTATAACCGTAGCTGCAGTGGACCACTTTCCACCTGACAATGGCAGGCAACATACCAGAAAACACACAAATGCAACACAATTAAAGTTAACAAGTCCTCCCAACCTTGAAAGCAAATGAGGGTATTTGTCTTTGCCCTCCCAAATGAAAGACAAACAGCTGGCTCCAGATGTAGATGCCCTTCTTTTCTTCTTTTTCTCTATTCTCTATTCCTCTCTTATCCACTCTATTTCTCTCTCTCTCTCCATCTCTCTTTCTCTTCCACGTCATCATGAGTTTGATTAAATATTCATCCCTTCCTGACGTAGCCTTGCTTCTCTCTTCCCCTCCCTCCACCCCACCTCCTCTCCCTCTCTCTCATCTGCCATTAAAATCCAAATCACAGTTATCTTCACCTTCCTCATCCTGAACTCATCTCTGCCTCCCCTCCCCCACCCATCACTCTTACAATCACTCCCTTCACCCCCCCCTCCCACCTCTCTCTAATGTCTCCTGTCATTTCTTTTCTTTTTTTTGTAATCTGTAATCTGTGGGTTTAGTCTGTGCAGCCACTGTGCTGGAAACGTCAAAGTGAAGGGTCACAGAGCAGGGGATTATATAAGTTAATGTGATGTACAGTAACAGAACTGTTCAGAGGAGCTCTGTTAGTTAGCTATCTGATATGAAGCAGAGTGAAACATGCTCTGCTAAGCCTCATGGGACCCCAGTGATAGATGATAAGCAAAAATAATTCAATAGAGCAACTTATCTTGGGGTAGAAATAATTTATCATTTCCGATCTCATACATTTCTCTTTCCCAGTTGCTGATCTACTTTATGTACTCTTCATGTCTAAAATGAGTCAGGACTCAGCTGAAATGAGGCACATGCGTCTCATCCTTGAATGTGACATATTAAGGTCAAATTTTGATTATGTTTTAAGATGTGAGCTTATGGTCTTACCCAGTTGAATTCTGTTTGCTTTGGTTCTGCTCTGCACAGCTTCCAGTTATTTTTTTATGCTGCGTCTGTAACTTTTTGCTAAGCACAGAGGCCTTACACAGTTATAAGCCAGTACCAAATGTTTTTCAAACTAGAAAAGCACTCTGCAAAGAATGATACCTCTGCAAAGGCTGTACAATCCTCGGAAAAGTAAATGTCTAGAATTTTTATTATGCAGACATATGGTTATAGACAGTCTTAGAATAAAGTAAACATACAGGGTATTTACGGAAGCACAGTAATTTCTGAGAAAATAGAGAAGAGGTTCCCATATATAGGTAAAGGGTCTATATGGGCAGCCTGCCCAGGTGGAGTAAGACTAATCCAAGTAGATAAAATCCAAATTTCAATTTGTTTTTCAATCAAGATGCACACCTGTCACTTCATAAGGACAATGACATAATCGCACAGATCAGTGGATCGAGTGTGGCAGGTGCGTGTATAGATTTGCTTAAACAGTATATAGTATGAATAGATCTGTGTGCCCTTACACAAGTTTGAAGCTTTAAGCTTTTAAATCCTTCATCCTAAGTCGTAAATCACTTCGGGCTGCAAACCAGTTAACCATCTCTTTTCCATGAATCTGACAGCACAACTAACTTCTTTGATTACCAAAAACAAACCGAAAACCCACCTCTGGCCTCTGGTGTATGGCCAAAAATAATATTTTAATAGATGTTTTGAGGATAGTTGGACTGACTCATGGGCAGATATTAGGGTGGGGCAACGGGGCATGCACAACACTTTGAGGAAGAGTTGTGCTCTTAAATTGTTATCATAAACATGACTGTATGACTTGTATGCACTAATGACTTATTGTGCCCATAACACACATCTCACGCTGAATTTAACCTTACATAATGCGGCACCTGTCACAACAAGTAAATCCTTAATTTTGGAGAAACACTGAAGTAAGAATGATCATATACGCCCTATTTATTGCACAAAGACATCATTATGGTTCTGGCTCTGTCTAAAGATGAAAAAGTCAGTGGACCAGGAGCTCTGTCCAATCAGAACAAAATCTTCAAGAGAGAAGTAGTGGTTTTGTAGGGGAGGTTGTGTGCGGTAGTTTGTCTTCCTGGAGTCTTGTTGTCACAGTGAGGTTGCCAGAGAACCAGGAGAGAAAATGGTGAACTATTTCTCTTAACAACAACCAGAACTAGAAACATACCCTCCCTGCCTATCGCAGGATACCAACAGTCGACTCTTGTCGAGGAAATGTTCTGTATTAAAGTGTCACCATACATAGCTGCTGCAGAAATAACATATTCCATACGGTGCTCAACACGGCTGCAAACAGTTTAATAATGAACAATAAGACTGAAAGAGGTGCAGGGACTGACTGTGCTTTGACAGGGATTTTTTGGGGGTGGAAGTGAAGATCATCAGATCATTTCTTTGAAAAAGAAATATCATACCTACATGTGCTTTTGGTTTTTCTGTTTTGTTTTTGTTATAACAACTGCAATTCCACCAAAAGAATCACAGCATTATTGTGAAATGATCTGAGTGGCTGAATAATGTCTTGGCTTGTGTATTCGCTGTGCTGAGGGATAGCATCAAATTTAAAATTTTACCGCTTACTGGAAATGAAATGGAAGGAACAAGATGACTAACATGATGACATGATGAACCTGATGCACACAGTCTCCATCTCAGCTTCATATAATTACTTTGGGGAATAGAGTGCAGATATGATTCCATTTCAATTATTTAGATTCAATATCATAACATTGGAGTGTTTGGGTGAAAAGAGGAGAAAAATTTGCCTGTCGGTGTGAGTTTGCGTGCACGCACATTTATATTCCTAAGCGCACATTTTTGCATCTCAGTGAGTGTCTAAAATAGAGATGGCACAGCCTTGTCTCCTGTTTGACACGGAAACTGCACGACAATGCTCTCGGAGCCAATCAAAATCTACAGTTAGGAAGGTTGCCCAATCAAGAGAGGAGGGACAATACAAGGTGGAGGGAAAAAAAACAACTTGAGAGGCGCAGCGAGAGGAGGCATGAAACAGAGAAAGACAGGATATGTTTGTGCTCTGAGGCTTAAAGCTAACATATCCGGTTTTAAAGTTCTCACTGGAGCATTCTAATAATTTAAATGTTAAAAAAGCACCCATAATCTCAGAAACTGGGGATTATAATTATGATCTCCAGTTGCCTGTTGGTCCTTTCATTCTGCTCACTTAAAGGATTTTTCCTATAAGGCTGTCTTATAATTGGCTGTCTCCATGTTGATTGCATTGTTTGTATTAAACTGTCATCACTTATTTTCCAGCCTGTCTGTGTTGCAGCAGTTTCAGATGTGTGAATCTGCAATTCAATGTGTAAATAAACCATTAACACCACAGAGAATTGCAAAGTTTTCTAATTGAAATGCATGGCGGAGAGCATGAGACACCTCGCTTTCTCTCCCTGATAAATAAATGTATTGATTTGTTGATTGAAGTCAGCTTTTCATGCCAGCAGCAGAGCACACGCTGTTCAGGTGCCGCATGCGAGGTGATGTTTGTCTCCCCAGCTGAGAGTCCACAAAAGAAGCACCGTGCATGTGTGACTTTGAGTAACACCGCATGCAGGTCTCTCTCTCTCTGTCAGCAACACACACACACACACACGCACTGAGGCAGAACTGCTGACAACAGTCTCTGGATTATCTCTGAGCTTCTCCATCCTTCTTTACGATTCACACATCCATCGCTGTCTCTCTGTGTCCATTTTTCCATTCTCTTTGTCTCCAATGCTTATTTTGCATTTGGCCTCAAACATTCATGTTTTGACTTTTTTTTGTACATGGTGTGTGTGTATGTGTGATATAAGAAGCAAATCCTGGTTTTCAACCAGCTACTTCTAAAATACTCATCACACCTTCTGATTGATGTGAACTCTCCTCTACATGCAAAATAAGCAATGAAAAGGCCGTCATTTGAGTGAATCCTTGTGTGATGAGAATATCGTCGCCCATGCAGCGGCACACATGGCTGAAATATGTGTGTCATTGCCATGACTGTCAGGTACATTAGTCACAGTGTTGACTAGGGGCTGGGGCTGCACTGGAAAAGCCAAACCACTGCAACCAGTGGTTAATGAGGTGTGTTCCGCACACTGGCAACTCTAACCATTATCTAGCATGCAGGGGAACAAAGCCACAGGAGGCTATTGATTATCTATTTGACATGCTGCTGAAGCCAGGAGGGCAGGAAGAAAAGTGGGGACAAGGACAAAAAAAAAAAAAAACAAGCAGAGGGTCTGTCTGATGAATGGATGGAGACAGGCAGACAGAGAGACAGACAGAGAGACAGACAGACAGGAATCAAACACACCAGGCACAGGCTTTGCTAAAATGATCAATGTTTGTGTGTGTTCAGGAGAATCAGACCCAAGGGAGACATGAAGGACGGGCACTCCTGCTAGATGACTATAATTTCCGCCTTTTGTAATGATTAGGTTGAAGAAAGGTTTACTTTTATTGTGACAAGATTTGCACAGTTCCTTGATCATCAAGGTAATATTAAAAGGGATTGTAGTGGCTGATAAGTAGTTTAGACGGAAGAGGCAGACAACTTGCTGTCACGTCCGTCACTGTTCAGACACATCCTGTATATAGGAAGGAATGGGAAGATCAATTGCAGAAGTATTAATATGTTATACAATGCATTGTTTGGAAAGAAAAAGTGAAGTCAGAAAGTAAACTGTTACTTTTTTTGTTTCTGGGGTGAATTGCTGCAACACTTTTCATGCAGACAGTTACACAAGCTATTTTATAACTGCATGTTCTGTATACCTCTCATTCATACATGTCAGTTATCTACAATATCTCTAACAATAGTTTATACCATTACACAAGTATCCCAGAAAGTGAACCAGCTTACTTTTTCATCCATTTTGGAAGGAGCCATTGTAATCAATGATGCATCGTCAACGGAAGGCGTTGCACAATGCACAATAAAGCACCAGTAGCAAGATGGCAGATTGCATTGATTAATTGCAAGCTTTTGTTCTGTCTGTTATTGTTTCTACTGCAAAAACAGCCAAGTTAATTATTCACAGTCTTACTTTCTCCATCATCTCTTTCCATCCTGTGGAACATGACATGTCCGCTGATGTTATGATTTGCACAAATCTGCTATATTTTAGACACTGCTGAGAACCAACTTTTTAGGTTCCAAACAAATCTATTTTTAAATGCTCCGGATGGTTTAAAAAATGTGGCACAGAACATAATCCATAATTGTGAAAGAGGGGTGTGTGAAGACAGGACTTTTGTAGTACAGAATTCAGGCACGTGGGCCTACGTTTACTGTTGATGGTGATTAAGATACCCCCTGTAGTCTGCAGTCCGGCTGCTAAACCACATGAACAATGCCGTGGGTGACATGTGGGTGTGGTGGCTTTAGAGTGATTGGTGGAGCTGGGCTGAGTAACAGAATAATGCAAAGAGGTGCTTAACTCATTCGCTCTGCTTTCAAGTAATGGGCAATGCAAGTGCTTCATGAACGTTTTTAATAATTGATTACATTACTATGCTCACAAAATGCTCAAGGGGCCAAACAACAGTAAATTTGTGCCTGATTGGTCCTTGGTGTGAATGTGTGGATCTCTGCAACATCCTCCCCCTCCGTAACTTCCCTGCTGACTGATGCTAAATAAAAAGATGCCACATGAATGTCTGAGGCTGCAAAAATGTTGCCCCTAAACATTTTTGTCCTCAGATTCCTGCCAGTGTTTTCACCTTGAAGGAGACTGACAGACACAGTCCTCGCCCACAGATGATTATTATTAATACAGCAGCGTTTGGTTTGCTGGCTATTGGCAGAAATCAAGGCAGTTCAGAAAATTATAATGATCAAAGCCAACCTCAGTGTGGATGTGAGAATAAGTAAAAAGTGCATCACTCCAGAGTCGACATAACAACTCTAATGATCACACAGATGTGTAATTTCAAGGCTGACAGTGCACATAGAGCGTGTTTTTTTTTTCTTTCGTAACTAGGACACCGCCATTAGCTCTTGCGTGTGTATCTCTGTCCCACAGCTGGAAACCAGAAAATCAAGACTTTAGTCTGTGATGTTATGCTGATTTACATCCTGGTGCTGCTCAGGTCACAGTTAATCAGGGACTAAATTTGAGGATTCGTGATTGTTTGAATATCATATTCAAATACTTTTAAATGCATCATAATAATTGGTTCTGAACCAAGGCTGCCAGCTCTGAAAATAGAGATGAATTCCCTCTTAAAAATGTGCATACAAAATAATTGACACTTGTCACGCAGCTGTCATACGAGACAGTTTTAGCCTGTGAGATGATATTTTCACAACAATGATTATACATAGACAAAAGGAGAAGCATTTTAAATGGAACAGGGAAAAGTACGGTTGTGGTGGGTGGACATGTCTCACATGATAAACAAAATTTTTGTCATTTAAAGGCACCATGTGGAGTTTTTGACCAGCGGCATTACAATGCAATGTTTTGGCGAGTGGGTGGCCACTTTGTTTGCATCAAAGTGAAGCTGCATATTTCTGCCACCTGCAGGGGGCCATGGAGCAAACGTGTAGGACATGACGGATACATCACTCTCAGGCTAATTTACTGCTCAACAACATATGAGACAAATTTTCAGAACAGGCTTGCTGCTCCTATTTAATTACTATCAAACTTGTTTAATATTTTTAGTGGTGCAGCAGTTGATCAGTCACTCTTGCCAGTGTCAAAATGAAAAGAACTGTCAAGTAACTGGTGAGGTCCGACCTCAGTCGAACTTTGGATTTTACGTAACCAAACTTTCAGCCTAAGCTAGCAACACACCTAATCACCTCTTCTGCAGCACTAAACACTCTCTTGTATGTTTTATTTAGGTGAATGAACTCACTTACCAATGTTTGATTGTATCCAACTTTTAATCCTACAGAGAATTGTCCAGATTTGACACTTTGAGAACATGGTCAGTCATAAAAAATGTGTGATGTACATGGACAAAATATTGGTGACTTTTACCATATACTCGGAAAAACATTATTCATCACTTTGTGAGAAATTCTGAGTCTGTTCTTCACAACTAATCTGTTAATTGTTGTTGTTGTCTGAGGGTATTTCTGGTTTATTCTGAAATTTTGCTTCTGTGGCTGTGTTGCAGGGTCAGGAGGAGCAGGTTTTCACTGATGACACACAGAGGAAACTGCAGCAGGTGGAGAGCAAGTAGGAGACTTTTTGTGTGACAGCAGTTTTGTGGACCTACATAGCTATAGGTCCAGAGATCTATCAGATCCACACACAATGTCAATGCAAGTGCAGAAAACAACAATAGACCAGTGCAGAGTTTATTTCATTATTCTTTCACTACTTCTTAAAAGTGATAATGTGTTGGAGCATTAGCAGTACTATAAGGTATTGGTTTGTAATGTTTGTTTTTTGAGATGTGAAGCCCAACTTGTATTGAAGAACCATCCACACAGTTTGTTTCCATAGCTCATTTCACAGTCTAATATCTGCAATTCATAAAATTTTACCCGACTGTGCTGTTTTAGAGGTGTTGGAAGTTGCAAATCTGTTAAGGGAAAGGGGAGGCAAGGCATTAGTGGAAAGGTCAGTGGGTTGCCATTACTAAAACTGTTGTGTTTCTGCCCAACGCAGCACAATGTGACACACCATCCATTCCCTCTCAGAATAACTGCTCCCTCAGGGATGAAGTCTAACCCCCCCAAAAGTCTTCTTTACAGAGGCCCTCTATTATCAAAGTCATCGGCAACGGACAGACATCAATACACACAATTGACCGGGATGTCAAAGAGTAGATGTGTTACTTCAGGGTCACAGGATCTATCTTAACATTAAATGGTCAGTCTTACAGTCGTTCAGGTGTAGAGGTCAGTGCTTATATCTGTGTGTGTGTGTGTGTCTCTAGGCAGTTATGAATGTTAGTGTGCATGGATCTGTAAAAAGGCGCCAAATACCTGGCTTCATGTTTCATTTCTCAAAAGGCTTTTCTTTGGCTTAGCCAAGGTCAGAGGTTATCAAGGATAGAGAAAAATAGGATTTAGTATAGAATGTTTTCTACCTTTAGCAAGGTAGAAAAAGAAATTAGAGCAGGATTAATTTGCAAAACATGGTGAGAGCAGTCCTCAGAAGTGAAGATTATAACACCCACTGAAACAAATGCAAAACTAAATGAAGCCATCATGAAAGTCAGGAAACTATTCAGTAACCTTTAAAATGCCAAAAGGATTCAAGAAGTAAATCGTCTGCTGTTGCTGCTGTACCGCCTATACTCACACAACATAACACTCCCTACTCTGTTGTTCACTCTGTCATTTAACTGTGAGGAGGAAATTCTTTCAAAATGACATCAAAAGCTCACCATGTCATGAGAATAACATGTTACCGGCATTTTATCAGCTACTGGCCCAGTGCACAAGAGCATGCATGCCGCTGTTTGTACGTTGATTTCCTCTTCTAAGAGAAGAAGAGACAGAAAGAGAGAGAGAGAGAGAGAGAGAAAGAGAAAGAGAGTGTGTGTGTGTCTTTATACATACATACATACACACACACACACACACACACATATATATATTAAAAAAAAGCTTTGATGAAACCATAAGCCTTAAATACACATGGATATAATAGTTGACGCATGCGGGTATTAGTGAAGAAAGATTAACTGCTATGATAAAATATTAGAAAATACTTAATAAATAAGCCGCCACGCCTGCCAACATGGAAAGTCTCCCTCATGACGACAGTGCAGCTGAGGCACATCATGTCCTGTTAACTGTGCAGCCTGTTCTGTGTGCAGAGATTACTGATTAAGAAAAAAAAACGCCACAGATTTGTTCCTTGAAAGTGCACAGGCAATTCTTTATTTTAGAAAACAGGCATTTCCACATATGTGGCAGTATTGCATCATTATTTTAACCCCACAGAGACAAAAGCGTGTATGTGAAAATCATACTGACACAAAATTTGTCTCTCTCATTCTGAGCTCATGAGATTAAAGCTGTGGTTTAATGTTGGAGGTACTGCAGGTCAAGACTAACGATGCTTGGAGGAGCAGGGAATGTTTCTCCACACACTCACATGATCGCTTAACGAAGCGTGGCATTGGTTATTGGATGGTCATGCGGCAAGGGGGGTGAGAGGTGAGAAGAAACGGGAGAAGGTTGAGGACGGAGAGCAGAACATTCATAAGGAAAGGAGGGAGGAGCGGAAGTGTGAGTAATGACTCCATGGTGAGGAAAAAGAAGAGGAAAAAGCAGAAAAATAGAGAGAAAAAGCAAGATAGAGAGTGGGCCATATTAAAAATGATGTCAAGTAGGTCAGCTTCAGCATGTCAAACAAAGTCACATAAACACAACCTTGGAGCGTGACTCTTTATGTACATATATGTTGGTGACTTATTGCCTTGAGATAAAAAGGCCAGAATAAGCATTCCAGTCATTACACGTGACGCACTCAGCTGTAAAAAGCACAGTCAGTACCAGCATAATCAAAAGTTTCAACCTACACTTGATGACATGGAAAGAGAATATAATAATGACCTATTGCTGTGGGGTTTTAACAAACATGTGTTCTATAATGGCAGTGCTCAGCTCTCTGCTCAACTCCACACTAATGAACTGTATCCATGTGCCAGATGTTTGTGCACATTTGTACAGGTGACTGTACAAACAACAACTAACAGGAATGAATAAGAAGCATGTACAGTGTTGTAATCTGTGAGACTTCTTAATTTATCTTCTGCATTCCACCATAATTAGTAGTTTTTTGGGCACTCCAAAGTACAGTTGACGTTGATGGTAATGCCATTAGTGCTCATTTAAAAATCGAAGGAATTGAATTGGAAATGAACTGATGATGGAGCAGGAGGAGTTTGGGCAGTATTTCATCCTTTGACGACCACGAAAGCCTGTCCCACGTTTCATGAAAACCTAACACGCATTTGTTTAGATTTTTTTTAAATGGTGGACCTTGAGGTCCTGCCCATGTGGCTACAGACAAAGAAGCACCTACAAAATGTGAGTGTACGTTATGTGATGTGACATGACTAACAGGGTAGAAAAGAACCAATAACAGATTATTTAAACACCAAATTGCGACCTTCTTCAAGCTGACCATGAATCAAGTAGAAACAGGAAAATGGGTTGCATTTCTTGATTTAAATGAAGCGTCACAAGCGTTAAAAGGTTATGAACTTCTGCATAAGAGCATAAGAGCACGAGTCGACTACGCATGTGTGCAGCTGCTGAGCCAACGAAGCTAATAATGATGGACAGGAACCGGCAATGATGTGACACCTTCAAACTGAGCATCAAACTCCATTACTGAAGTAAGACTGGTCCTGACTGTACATTATATAAATGTACAACAGTAACAAACATATATGCAGGCTGACTCTTGTGGGTCAAACATGATGTGAATGTGCATATGGAACAAAGCAGTGGAGCATGTGCATAGACGCAGCACATAGCTGGAACATAATGAACACAATCACAAATATGTGCATATTATTACAGTATGTCGCTATACACACACAATACTTACACTACTTACTATGGAACTGCAGTGCTGCAGGCTAATACCGGTGGCATGAATATTGACAGGGGAAAATGCTACTGTACAAGTCCTAATTATGGAAACATGAGGATAAGAGTGGGGATATGAATATGGAAATAACCGTAGGAACCAATGCAAATATATCATTGTATAAGAGCAAAGTAAAAAAAAAGCAGCACTCAGACAGGTTTTAGGGGGAATGAATTCAAGAACAAGTGCAAAATGAAGGCAGCTTGAACCAGAATAAGCATGTTTTTTATGCAGGGAAAAGCACTTGATTCCCAGAAGAACATTTGCATACTGTTTTAAGCTGAAAGACAGCATCTGTACAGCAGGAAGTTAAGGCATACAGGCAGTTGGAGGAATCAAAGCGTCGACTCTTGCATTATGCAGCAGTACATGTTCTGAACAATGATAATTCTATAATATCCCTTTCTTAACAATTCCCTGTTCTGTCTCTATTACAGCACTCACTTCAAAAAGCAGATACTCCGGCTTTACTGGCTCGTGTCACTTTACTGGCATGCCGTCAAATCATGGGCTCATTCTTTTAAAATATTTTGACTTTATTGTGGAGTAGGTTATTAGAACAAAAATATATCCAGAATTCTGTTTGGTTTGAATCTCCTGAAAGAGAGCACTCTGGATTTAAGTGAATAAGGAATACTGATAAATGCATAATGCTCTAATTATGAATTCATCCCACATAAAGCCGGTTTTCCTTGGCACCATATATGCATGCAGCGTCAACCTATAGCTGCTGGACCATTGTTTGTCTTTTTCAGCGAGCATTTTTCACTGTATGCCATCTGGGAACGGAGCAAAAGTGCAGCTGCGGCTCAGCAGGCAGCAATTTAAAAGGAGAACTTTTGACATTTTGAGAAAAAGTCAGAAAATGGGCAAATTCTAAGCAGCATGAATCACCGTTTTCACTTGGGTTGTTGGGAAGTGCAAAATGAGTGTGTGAGAATCTGCAATGAGGCCCCTGGATCTTTTTGAGGCCCCCCCCCCCACCCCATCCCCTCAACACTGAAGAGCATGTTGTATGTAGTACCACTATTCCCAAACTGGGGTAAGTGTACCTCCAGGAGTTTTGGAGCTCTCTAGAGGGACAAAAGAGGAGATCCTAAATTCGGCATCAAATTATTAACGATGAACCTCATTAACTTTGAGAGCCTTCTGCTTATCATTGCCTTCCATAAATGTGAGCGCTTGTTACTAGAAACCTTAAAATATGTTTCATTAAAACAATACTCAAGTAAAATGTTCTTTCTTTGATGTTTTCAAATATTTAGGACATAAAATCAATATTTCAAACATGTTTCTTTTAAATTGTGCATGGTATGCCTGCTCTGGTTTTGTCTTGCACATACCGTGTCGGTCATATCTTGGAGCTATCTTTTGGTGCACCACCCTGCCTGGACTGTTTGTGCAATCATACTTTGGGGATGAATGCATTTCTGGCTCTCACTCTGTCATAAGATGATGCATTTTTATCACATAGTCCAAATGAGAAGTCGTGAACAATCTTGTTTAAAATCCTGTTGCAACATTGCACATTAGCTCAGTCTTTGATCTGCACTGTTTTCTGCGTGTGCCCAAGGCAACAGAAGGATGCAAAGCAGCAGGCAAACAGTAGATCAGTCAGGCACAGTGGAGAGATTTGATATTCCTGAATTTCATCTGCTGGTAGTCCAGACGATGACGACGTAGAGTTATTCTCTTACTGTCGTGCGGCTTGCCTGTTCCATCTCCGCTCACATGGACATATTGTACGTTGTGTGGTTCCAGGCCACACTGAGTAACTCTGAGTTCACGGCAACAATTCCTGCAACTGCCAAACTGTTTCCGAGCCACAGCGTGTCCTGTCAAAGTGCTTCTGAGTAAGGCTGAACCCCTGCCTGCTCGCTTATTGAAAGCTACTGTGGATGAAAGTGTTGTTAGACATAAAAGCTCCAGCTAATGCGTCAACATTGTCATTCAGTTTGACTTTGAGATAAGTGACTTAATCCTGCTGAGAAGAACCTTTTGCTGTACTGCAAAAATATTGAACGACTATTGTTTTACCAGAAACTATCCACTATATCCATAAATCAAAAAAATGCACTCAGAGTGCACATGGCTGATCAATCTTTCACTGATAATCAAACGTAAGAGCATCATTCTTGTCAATAATATTGACCATTTTTGATGTTTCTCCTTTACATCATGTGCAATTACAATCAAAAATCTGCAGTTGAGTAAAAATCTAAGATTTGTTCAGCCACATGTGTTGAGTGGTGTGTCATCCTTAAGCTGTAATTGTTGCAATCCTCTGCCAGGGATCATTTAATTGTCCAAACATTTGCACAATATGTCAAAATAGAAAGAAACAGAGCAGCAGATGAGAGGCTCCAAATGAGCAGGATGTAGCCATCTTAGAATAAAAACTTAACAACCCTGTCCTTGATTGACAACTACTTTTGGTATTGCTATTAATTTTATAAATAAGAAAATGGCATAAACATTTGCAACAACTGGGAAACAAACAAAGAAAAACATTTAAGTAAAAAAAAGCCACTGGATTTAGACGAATTCCTTTCAGCAGCACTATGTATTATTTCCGGATCACAAAACTTAATCAACTGTTCTTTCCTCTTAAGGTTTATCAGTCCACAAAGTTTAATGGAAATCCAATTAAAAGTTCTTTGAGGAAACCACTTGTTTAGACTGACAAAATAAAAGCCACACTGTTGCTGCTACTCCTTCTCCTCCTCATGATAATAATAATTATAATTCTACCAAAAATACTGCATGGTTTTCATTCACGTAGTGCTTTTTACAACAAACGTTTGTTGAAACTTGAAATTGACAAAGTAGATAAAATTGCCACGGAAAATTAGAAGCTGTTCAAAGTAAAACACAATCAAAGTTAATTCAATAAGATGACTCGGAAATTCTTAAATTGCCATCTCTGAAATTTAGTCATGAAAGCACCTTTTTAAAAAGGAGATTGAGATAAAACCTTTTTTTTTCTTCAGATAAATCTTCCAAAGCTCTGGGGCTGAGGCCGCAAAAACCTGGTCACATATTTTGCTTTGACATTAGAAAGACCAGGGCCATCCTCCCCGTGGAGATAGCGCTGCATATTGGCTCATAGCAGATTAAAAGGTCTGATATACAGCAGGAGGTCAAACCATGTCGCTGAATCTTATTACATCTGTGCAATCAGAAAGAACTTTTTTAAGCTTACCAGCAACCAGTGTGTGGAGGATAACACAGTTTTCATTAGTGACACAGTCCATTTTTAGAAAAAGCATTGCTACGCTGATGTTTCTCTTTACACTGACTTTTTACAGAGAATGTTCATTGTGTACAGAGACAGTGACGGGGTAGAAATCTGAATAATGCAGAAAAGTAACAAATACAAATGCTCCACACATGGGGAGCAACAGAAACCATTTTGTATGCATTCCCTCCAGTGAGACACATAGAGGCGATGTCTGCGCGAATCACTGTTGAAAAAGAAGTCAGTCAAAAATAAGTTTCATGATGTGGCAGCTAGTGTGGTTAAGGTCTGGTTAGGGATAGGAAAAGACACCACAAGGAAGGTTTGAAGAGATGTCTTGGCTTGGGTTGAGGAGATCTTCATCATCATTTTTACACAATGAACAAACTTTCACATTAACATATTGACAACGATTCTCTTTTGAGGAGAATAGTCTCCAAAATCTCTAACAGATCCTTCAGTGTTGATATGTCTGTAAGTTGTCATCCATTTGTTGCAGCTACGTGAATGAAAAAACAACATTCACCGCCAACGGTCAGATGCTGTGTGATGTGTGTACACACAGTTTAACCCGTGAAATACTGCATGAAAGTGCAATTTTTTCTTCAAATTTGTAAAGGTTAAAGCTTAAAGAAATCCAGGGAGTATTAAACTGCTACCATATAAAGAATCTATCGCTAAGACCTCAATACCAAATTGATTTGTGTTCGATTTTCCATCCAGTTGTACATTTCAAAGGCGTTCAGGCTATTTTATTTGCCTAAGGTACGGAATCTGCTGCTTTTGTGAGCTGCTTAGTATCATGCACTGTTATTAAATAAAACGGAGTCTGGGGTTAGAATATCAAAGGTTCAGTTTTCTTTTGATTTTCTTTGTGAGAAATCTGTCTCTGCGTGACGGAAATCGATCAAATGCACCCTCCATTAATCTTACGCTCACTTGTGTGAGAAAAAAAGCTTTTTAAAAAAAAAAAAAGAAAAAAAAAACAGTTTCTCCCCACTCACTGCCTCTCTGGGCTCCCAGGAGTGGTGCTCAGTGGGCTGCCTGTGCTAACACACGCATACGCACTGACCGTATACGCCTGCACACACACACACGCACCAATGCACACTCGCATAAACACAGAGCCGCACACACAGAGCGAGTAATCTGTCTGATTGAAAGAGCTTTCAGACGGGTAATTAAATTTCCCAATGATCCGCTGCGGTGGCTACACACGAATCTGGCTTTCAGAGGTGAGCGGACGACCGAGACCCACAGCACATAACGCACAGCCACTGCCACAGAGAGCGAGCGAGAGCGAGAGAGAGAGAGAGAGAGAGAGGTTATATTTCATGTTGACAAGGACAAGATAAACACTGGGGCCTTTAACGACCATTAGCTCAACCCTAACCTTCATCTTCAGCACTTCTGCCATTCCAGCGTAATCCAAAAACACGCACACACGTGACACACATGCACACATATCAGTGCTACCTGCCACCAGTAATGACAGTAATGCCTAAAGCATAAATAAAACATTTTATAATACCGTTTCTGGAGATTAAACACACACAACGCCTCCTTTAAAACACGTAGGTAATTCAGGTGCAGCTTCAGGTATATAAGGCTCATCGACTTTCATATTATTTTCATAATATATATATTTTTTCCATTTAAATAAATAGTTTGATCTTTTGGGAATTGGGTATTCTTAAGTTGACAGCTACATAGAAGTTGGTAGTTTCTGCCTTTAGTTTTAAGATAGCATTTTGGGACATAAAGTGGTTCCTTTCTTTCCAAGAGTGAGATGATCAGTGAGGATATAAATATTAATCCCCAATTCAAGAAGGTAAGGAGCTGGAGTCAGGACATGGTTCGCTTAGCTTAGCATTAAGACTTTTGTGATGTTTGTTTAGCCCGTGCATATACATGTAAATGTAAAAACAACGTTTAAGAGACAGTTAAGTGGCGTAAATATTTGTGGGTGAACGACAGCTAGAGCCAACATCGCTGGAAGGTTGCCAGGTTTTCAACTCTTGCGTTCTCGCCACCTGTATCCGAAAAACCACATCACAGCCAGATCTACAGTTGTTTAGATCCAACAGATCCTCGTAAAATCATAAAAGTCAAAGGCAAATAAGCTGCTAATTGTTTGCCGGAATGCCTCACAGTAATTAAAAATAGATAAGCTAAAATAAATAGCTAACATCCTGTCCAATTTTCCAACCTATAATTTGTTTTGAAAAATAACGATAAAAAATAATGAGCCCACGATTAGTTAATCAATGAACACAACTGTGGCTTAGTGGAGGGGGGGCAAATCACTTGTTTTCATCTCGCCAGTTCCTTCCAAGCAGGTGGCTGGTTTCACTTGCACTATTCATCCTTCCAGGTAAAAATAAACGAGCAGTGTTATTGGGAGAACATGTTGTCTGTTCAGAGCAAATAGAGGCCGAGAAATACAATAACAGCCACCCGATGGGCTAAATGTAGCGCATCGGCAGCGATGAGAAGAACAGAGGTTATAAAAGCACCGGTGTGATTTGATCACCAATTGGCATGGCAACAAGCCCAGGCCAAGCAGCCTAAATTAATCGAGGTCTTCCATGTGAGACAAAGGCCAGGCTAATCGAGCCGCTCAGACTCAGTCCGTTGAGCTCAAAAGCAGCAGGTTGGACACACATCCAGATCTGCCATCGAACACACATCAGCAACAGAGAGATTCAGTGACTTGTATTCTTGTGTGGTTTCGGTGAGTTTATATCTTCCTGTAGGGAAATTATCTTCACTGCTCAGCGTCTCCTCTGCACAGAGAGGTCAGAGGGGAGAGCTCGGAGCAGCTCATATAGATACAGCGTGTTGCTCAAGGACACTTCAGTAGATGTGTGTGTGTGTGTGTGTGTGTGTGTGTGTGTGTGTGTGTGTGTGTGCATGTGAGTGTGTGTGGGAGTGATTTCGTATATATCTTCTAGATGATTTTGCCGTTGTTTTCTAAGTTGTCAGTTTGCCTGAAGTTTATAAAGGGTAGGTGTCTTGTGGGAGAACAACACACACACATATACAGAGACAGAGGCGATGCTTCCTTGACTGCTTTCCTTTCCTTTTTTTAAAAAAAAAAAAAAAACGCAGTTAGTCAAATCTGCTGATGACAACAGCTCACGTCTTCTGCTTCCTCGCCCATCTGGACAAGATGTGCACAGTGTACAAGTGAAACCACGTTTGCTTTTGACTTTGCGTGTGTGTGTGTGTGTGCGTGAAGACAGGAGGTAGAGAGGGGGAAGAAGAGCAGAAATAAAAGAAAAGCAGAGAGAGAGAGCAAGAAAAAGGGAGTCTGGAGAGATGGGGAGAGGGATGTGTCTTGTTCTTTCTTGTTCCGACTCATTTTTTTTCTTTTTTTCCACTGTAATTAGACAGGTCTATGTGAGCAGCATAGCAAGCAGAATGATCGAGGAGCCACAGAGAGGTGGTGGGGGGGGGGGGGGGATTAGTCAGGGGAGACATGATGAAGCCAAATACTAGAACAGCGCGGGGCGATTAGATTGCATCTGATCGAAAGAGAAGGGTGGCCAAATAAACAGCGTCGAGTGGCCCAGATGAAACAAACGAAAACACGATATGATCCGATACCGCGGATGTGACGAAAATTCCCTCCTCTGTTTTTAATTGCGGGCGCACAAAGGCGGCGTGATAATCGAACAATCAGAGGAGGATGCAGGAGTGCTGGGGCTCAGCTACTCCATCTGTGGCGTTTATCTGATATCTGATTTCAGCTGTAATATGAAATTGGGACACGAGAGAAAGAAAGAGAAAGCGAGAGAGAGAGAGAGACTGGGACAAGAGAAAGACGGTAGCTGAAGGGGTGAGAGAAAGAGAGCAGTGAAGAGGGGTGGGACTGGGAGCAATTCACAAGCTTGTTAAAATACCACTAATTACCAGCTGGCCTTGCAATATAATGAGTCTACCTGAGCGCTAAGAGCTGAGGGGCAACAGTGAGACAGATATAATAGCAGGACGGGAGCAGAGCACCGGGAGAGAAAAGGAACGATGGGAGAGGAAGATAAAGAGGAAGGACGTGACAAACGGGGGTCAATGAGGAGCCATGTTCATGTAAACAGAGGCACTGTCACATAAACAGAAGAGGGAGAGGCTGTAATTGGGACCATGTGACAGACAAATGCACATTGTGAGGCAGAGAGGAAAACAGACTGGAGACTGTAATTACAGCAGGAAAACTGATCAAGTTGCGCACTGCCTAAAACTAGGGCTAACGATACGTTTCACTGTCGAATGAGCTTGTGATTATTTTTTTTTTGGATTCCTGGATGGATCATAGAACAGATGTGGCAGCAGCTCTGAAGGTTTGCCCCTTAACGCAACATTGCTTAGGGCTCAAACCTAACACGGGCGTGGTAAAGTGCAATATGACAGCGCTAACATGCCGGTATTCGTCAGGTAATGTTCAGCACTTTTGCTCGTCACACGTCATTTGTTTGGAAGGCGTTAAATCAAAGTAATGGACAAAATAAAATGCTGACCTGATGTTGGTGCCACTGGAAAAAAAAAACAGTGGATCACCAGCGTTATTAAAGTTCATCCTGGAGGGGAGATGAATGTCTGCCCAAAATTTGACGGCCATCCATCACACGCTTGATGAGATATTTCAGTCTGGACCAAAGTGGTGGACCGACTGACCGACATCCCCGGCATCCCCGGAGCTGCACTAAAAATACCCTTTTTTAAGTTCCCTCATCTCCAAAGCAACAGGCGACAGCTCAAAGATATTTCATTTACGATGACATCCATCAGAGAAAAGCAGCAAGTCCTCACATCTGAAACAAATAAATGACCTTAACTGCTACTTTGTCAGCTAATTGAAAAATTGACTAACCATTTACCATCACCACCTCAACATCTGGCCGCGTGCTTTGGTGATAAATCTAGAGTGCGCCAAAGCGAACATAAATCATCTGAAACTATTCGTGACCAGAGATTATCAAGTGCACAGTAAACACAAGCGCCGGATGACTGTTGTGTCATTCCTCGGCTTTTATTGGGGAACAGAGTTTCTGCTCCGCGAGGCGCGCACACTAACCACTGAAGATACAGATCCACGGGATGGAAATAGACTTAAAAAGGTCAGCGCTTACAGCAGCATTGACAGTGCTTAAATGTGGTGTCCTTGTGGAGCACGACAGCAACAGAGAGCAGAGGAGAGAGGACTGCGGCACCTTGTTGGAAGGTTTGAATCGCAAGTCCCGTGTGATAACTTTTTTGATGAAGGAATGATTGGTGCAAAATATATTTTCATGGCCCATTTGTACAGATTATCAATGGACATTCTTTTTTTTCTGACAGTCTACAGTAGGGATGGATGTTGACATGAGACAAATGTCAAAGACCAGACGTGAAACCAGGACATTACTGATACGCGGTAACTGCTGAGCCAACTGAGCCAGCAGGGTGCCCCGAGGACTTCATGTGTGACAGTTTTCACAATGAGGTCGATGGGAAAGGGACAAGTCACTGCACATTTCCTAAATCCACGTGCAGGACGGTGGCTGCACATTTCCTTAAAACACTTGGTGTCTAGCTCGAGGACATGTTTCCCTTTTTATACCGCGCACTAAGTGATGGAGCTGCAGTGCCTGAAAGATGCAGCGTGCCAAAAGCGATGGCTGTTTAATAAAACAGTGAATTTGTAGTCCGGTGTCACATTAGCAGAGATGTAGAGCGGATCTGAGCCATGTCTTGTAGCTCTCATTCTGCAGAATAATTCAGTTTAATCTTAGCATTTCTGTAGTCTTGTGTGTTCTGTAGTCTTGTGTGTGTGTGTCTGTGTGTGTGTTTGCTAGCAGTAATAATTTGTTCCTGATGTGGTTTTAGCTGTTGAACACAGGATGTACCCACTGAAATGCAAACACCTGTGATAAGTTCCATATTGGACCACAGCTGGCTCCCAGACCAGTTTTGATGACACACAATCACGCTCGTACGTACACATGTTTAACTCAGATTTAAGGTGAGCACTTGAGCAGATGACTAAAAACAGCCTTGTCACATCAAGTGCTGTCCATACATTATTCTGCGTGGCGAAGCTTGAACATCCAGGTGAAGTAACAGTAAGCGAAACACACTTATGAGTGGAGGAGGACTTTAAAAATAGATGAAACAATAAATTACAGAATGTACCATTCACAAAGACATGTTGGCCAAATATGTAGGTGTTTTTAAGGGAAGGACGGGCTGTGAAAATCCTCCGTCAGGCAACAACGTCAAGGGGAACAACAGCAGAGGGCTGTAGCCTAGCAGCACACATTGCTGACCTGAATGTGTATGAAGCGTTTGAAAAAAGAACACTTTGTCTCACTTGTGTTTAAAAAAAAAAAAAAAAAAAACAAGACACAAAAAAAGGCTGTCATGTGAGTGATTGGCCCGACAAAAGAGCTGGTTACAAAACACACATGATTCATGAGCAACACTCTGCTGCCATGTTGATGAGTAATTATGGTTCTGCTTTCATGAGCAAAATATGCAAAATGAATTCTGGATTATTTTGGTGCATCCTGTCAGCATTGTGCCCTAAGACAGTGTTGAGTAAGCATGTACAGATCTGTACCAGATCTGAGGGAGCACGTACAGAGCATGAATCCCTAACTCTCACACAGAAATCATTACTGCACCACATTCACTGAAAGGACTGGCTGAACTGATTGCTTGATGAATCACCCGTTATTAGCGGAGATGAGAATGTATCGGATGAGAAATACCGGACACATTTAAAAAAGAATTCTATCAAAAGACATGACTGTGTTACAAATGTTCTGTGTGTAGTTGGGAAATCTCTCCTTTGAGCACTATGTGGCATGGATGATTTCGAAAAGCCCATCAGGATGTACCGGCTACCTCTTCCACTGCTCAATCAACCAACTCAGCAGGAAACACTGTAAACAAAATGGGAGAGAGCTTTGTACTTTGTAATCATCTCTGTCACAAAGGGTTTGCATTCAGCAAAGGCACACTGGGAAGCAGATCAACACCTAAGTGGAATCTATAAGATGTTCTCCTGCTGTTTGGCATGCTGCACCATGAGCCCAGGATGAAGGGAGGTCATGCGTCTGATGGCAGCACACATCAGAGCAGCTCTCTCTCAATCAACTTCTCACTGACGGTGGTAGAGGAGGAAAAGCTCTGCCGGTTCCCGGGATGATTTTACAACGCTGTGTCTATATTTAGCTTTGATTAAAAAAAAAAAAAAAGACTTGGCTTCATTACACTTTTGTCAGATTCACCATTTTGAATGTTTTTTTCTACAGTAGTTCATAGGATGCTCTCTCTATGTGTTCCAGTTCTTCTACCTAAAAGGCAACCACTGGGGCATCCATCTGAAATTTCAGAAACGTTCCAGCTACACTCCAACAAAGGAAAAAAACTGTGGCTCTGCCTCAAAGAGATATCCACTTGGGGGGCCTGCTGTCATGTCACTCATGTGCATAAGCAGCAGTGGCCTTTTTCAGAGTACTGTAGGGTGCTGATGAGGTGCCTGGATGAGGGCACTTTGACATCTTCTGGTTTGCAAGTTTTATTTTTCTCTGGCTGTGAATACATTCCTCCTTGCTCCTCCACTGTTAAATTTTTCAACCATTCGTTGACACAAAACTTTGAAGGAAATTTGAAAGGAAATGGCGATGTGCAAAAGCATCTAGTGGTGTCCCAGGGAAAAGTTGTCAAGTCCTAATTCAACCCCGCTGTTCGGTGAAATACAGCAAATTTTTATTTAACAGTATAACAGCTGGTACTGATATAATTATGCTTGTAAGTTGGCATCTGAAAGATCCCACTTTTGGTTTCTTTGGTGACATTTGTTAGTTTAACGCTACAGCTATTGTTGCTGTTAATGTTGCACTACAATGAGAAATAGAAAGGGAAAGTCAATTTCATGTAAATCTTAAGAATTATTACTTTTAATATACTTGGAAGCAGTTTAATCTGAGCATGTATGATCAATGACACATTTCTACATGGACCTTGTGAAAGGTACAAAGTGGAGAACGAAGGCAGTTTCCTCTGGTGCTTTGAATGAGTCGTGTTTAAACTCCAAATGCAAGTAAATGCAGATAAATGGCAGCAACATGGCAGCTTGAGTACATTTGGGTATTGTGTCTTCCAGCTTCCAATCTTGGTCTCTTTCCGCTGCTGATGAAAACTGCAATGCACTGTGGAACACAGCTGCCAAGACTGATCAACTCTGACACGTCTGGGTCTTCAGGACTTCTGTGCTTTCAGAATTTCTTTAAAAACTTGCTGGTACAGATTGAGGCATTTGAAGGGGGACATTTGAGACTTGCTTTGTCGAATTTTCATTGTAGGTTTTTCTGATCTAATCTACAAGCTCTGAGTCCAGGTAGAGCACAACAACCTCTCCTTCTTTAACACTCCAGCACTGTAAACCTATCTTTTCAGACAGTGTCACTTTGTTTAAACCTTCTTCAAAAGATATGACACCACTCTTTGACAACCTTGTATAGCTGAGTGCCTATCCTCTGAAGTAAGATGACAGACCAAAACATGAAAGGGAAGCTGTTTTTGTTGCACAACATGAATATAACTTTGCAAGTTCAGCATCTGGAAACATTTGCTCATGAATGCTAGACAAGTCAGAGCATGAACTGAATAAGAAGTTGGATGTAGGGTGTTGATGATCCAGAGAATCTCAGCTTCATGCACTACTTAATCTGGGAATAAAACCTCCACACTAACGACTGTCCAGCTGCACTGTGATGTCGAGTGGATGCGTCTCCCATTTGCAAACGTGTTTTCATCGCTTCCTTTCTTTTTGTCTACACTAGTCCTTTTAAACGTGAGGTTCCTTGATCTACAGTACCCTACTTTGCATTGTCTACTTCAGGCTTTGTGCTCCACGAGCTTTCTTCTCCCTTTTTTTATTATGGGAGATGAAACTCTTTGTGTGATGTAAAGGTCATCTTGAAATTGTCTGAGACTCAGAGATGGGTTTGGCCTTATGCATAACCCTCGAGTGCTAAAAGATTTGCCATCATCATTATCGACATCAAAGAATTTTTCTTCACATTGTTTGGGATGCTCTTTTTGTATCTAGAGCCCTCATCCATCCACATTCTAACCTGAAATACTTTGATCCATTATTTGAAAGCTGCTCACTCAGAAATCCCTGTAATTCTGAAATAACAAAGCTCACCATTACTTCCGTTTTTCTGGTGTGGCCATTCAAGCGAGTGTCACTCTTAGCTAGCCATAATAAGCTACCACATACTGTAAGTGTAGGCTGATTTTAAACTTTGCACAATGAGGTCATAGAACAACTTGCAATACCATTGGCTTGAGTGTACGGACGCAAAGTAGCATTGCCTGTCGCTTCAGTTAAAGCATGAAAGAGCCAGTGAAGATAATTGGGATATTTATGAGCTCTGAATGTTTTAGTGTTTTCAGCAGGACTGACTTAGCTGCCAGCACCTCCCACACTTCAGCTAACTACTGCCAACCACAGCTGCAGCCCCGCTGTTTGTTCCTGAAATGTACTTTTCTTCCTTAGCAGATAAAGGACTGTACATTAATTTAATAGTTTGTTGTTTGGTTAGTGTTTTTTTTTTTTGCCTAAATGAAGTCCTCCAATTTCAAGTGCAATTGACTCCTTGCTCCTGTGATTTCCATCACGAGACTGAGTACACTGAAAACAGCGAGTCATTGTTAGTTACTAAATGAGATCCGTTTGAGTGCTATGTTTAACTCTGAAAGTGGATTAGCTGAATAAGTGTGCATAAGTGCGCAGAGTCAAGGTGCGTTTTATGGCTGTGGTGGAACAACATGTTCAACAGCATTTGGAAGTGGGTCTGTGTTTACCCAGGATGCAGATTGGTGGGGGCGGGGAGTGTGGGGTGGAGACACTTGGCCACTCACATCGCGGCTGAATTTTCCTCACAGTTTATCCTGAGTGGTGCTGGGAAAAGGGCTGCGACTCGGGCGGTTGAGGTCACGACTGTATTGGGCATCCCCTCACGTCCACTGCAGCCAGCCTGGCGTGGTCAGTGGCTGAGATCTCGCAGATATGAGAACAGGAGAGGTTTGTCACAGAGGTGAAAACTGACAGAGGCGGAGAAGATGAAGGAGGAAAGCGTTTGGCTGCAGGAGCTGTGTCCGTTTGGTGTGGAGGAAATCTTGACATGAGTTACATTTGTCAGTAGTAATAGAGAGGATTTCCAGAGTGTGATTCGGTGATGTACGGAAATGGAGAGAGCTGCCACAGCTGACGGGGATCCTGGTCCATCTCTCAAGTCACAGTGGGTGTGTAGCTGTGCACTGAATGTGTAATATATTAGAGATGGTAGCTGTTTTCATCAGCGACACTGATGAGGTGTATCCAGACAAAAGCTATTACCACTTATGGAGTTCCTTTATTAAATATCAATCACAAAGTTAAACATAAACACAAAGTTGAACATACAAACGGGCTGTTAACCAGACGCTGATGAGTTACAGTAAACAGTACAATGATAATTAAATGTGACTGAGTCTGCAAAATCAGGAAGATCCCTGATGTTTTGTCAGTCTAGTTGTTCCTTCCACAGTACAAAGAATAGCATTTAAAATTGAAATTTCTGACACTGAAATTAACTCTAACGCTTAGACTGAACGTGACAGCGAACTGTCATATCTGTTTTTTAATTGCTTTGTTTTTCAACCTTGAAGCTTGTTGCGTTGCATGCCGACCCTCTCAGCTCATTCTAATAAATTTTAATCTGTGATTATTTGTCTCCTTTCAAGCCGCACAACACACCTGTGTACCTGCATATTCTCTGTCCATGCAGACTTCACACATTTCCTTGTGTCTCTGCAGGCTACTTACAAATGAACGTGCCGTGGCACTGTGATGTGCTGCCACAGCTGTCTCCTCATTTCCAGTTTGGACAGATTTTTATTGCCGCCACCTCTCATAGTTTGTCAGCGCTGACGTGCTGGTGTGCTTGAGTGTGTCTGATCATGGCGCGGGTGCATGTATGTGACAAAAATGGGGAGAGGTAAAACTCAAATTATTATTTGATGGGAAGGCATTTATTTCGAACAAGTTTGAAATTTGCATACGGAGATAGCGATGAAATCTCCTGTAAAACTGCTGTAATAATTGGCACCTTTTCATCTGGGACACAACTGGAGGGAGCAAGCGTGTGCATGTGTGTGTGTGTGTGTGTGTAGACATGAACATACAGTATGTGTGAATGTGCTTGTCTGTGTATCTCCATATTAGTGCACTGGGCCTGTTTTGCATAAATGCCTTCCTCCTGCGGCCCTGTGAAAGGAGATGTGGATGGGGACAATAAAGGAGGATTAGATTGTGTCTGAGGGTGTGTGTGGGTGTGTGTGTGTGTGTGTGTGTGTGTTTTGGCTGTTGACTGAAGCATATGGGAAAATGATTTAATGTGAACCTCCGGGCGATGGAGACTAAAAGATGATGAGAAAGCAACTCACACAAAAGCATTAAATAGCCAATATTACTGTATCGGAGAAGTGCTGTTTGTGATTTGGACTGGGATGCTAACATGTGAAATAAACTGCGAGTCCATTCAGTTTCTATTACAGAAAATACATTTGATTTAAACAGTGGGATTCTTGTGTTTATAAACAGAGAGAGATTATTGCGAGATTATGCTCCTGTGGTGTTGATCCTCACAAATGGGATCAGACTCTGATGAATATGACAGCTGAACAATATCCGCTGAGGGTTTGAATGTTACGCCTCTTCCTGCTAGTGTCTTTATAGGATTACAGGCATGATGTCACATCACGCAGATAACTTTTTCACCTAAACTGCCTAAAGACCTGGCACAAATCGCTTTTGCATGTAAATATTAGTATTCGGTGTAACCTCACCACATGCACGGGGCTTAAAACGTCAGGTCAAATCAGGTAAGTAGTCAGTCACGGAAAAGTATGCTGAAATGGCTTTCAAATACTTTCCTCTGAGTGGAAAAATCTCTAAATTTGGCATCTCAGAAAGTCATGGCAGACTATGAAAAGTTTCTGTAAATGCAGTTTGACCCAGGTCTGTGTGTACGCCTGAGTATTGCACATCAGCCCACTCCCATTTCTGCTCCCTGCCTCTGCTTCTTTCACCTTCTTTCTCTCCCCCCCACCCCCCTCAACATGTCTGTCACATCTCAGACATTTCTTCATCTTCCATATACCAAGCCTACCCAACCCAGCATCAGGCGGAGGGGTTGAAATAGAAGAGTATGAAAAATGAAACAGAGTTACATAAGGAGGGACTCAGTCAGCTGTAGAAAGTTCAGCTGAGTTAAACATCTGTGCGCAAGAAAAACTCAGCTCTCAGACACACAACAGACAATAACACACATGTAGAATGTTTCCTTTCCTGTTAAACATTTGGAAATTTTTATTCTATTTTGAAACTGTCACTAATGAAATGGAGATTCGCTTGTAAAAGAAATATTGCTCCATGGCGCTACTAGTGGTCAAAAACTCCCCCCAACCCCCCAAAAATCATACTGCCTTGAATTGAGTGATGAATAAAGTATCTTTTAAATTAACTAAATAAAGCACTCATGCTGGCTGTTTTTCAACATTTCATGCAACACAACAGTGATTTTGTGATATATCCAATATTAATTCATACATAACTTCTGCTAGACAATAGCGCAGTCTCAGCCTTTGACAATGGGACATACAGTGTCACATCCAGATCAAAACACTTATTTTCAACACACAAAAAGAAATAAGGGATTCAATTTTCTATTTTTGATGTATTTTCTCCGGCTCCTCAGTCCTTACCACAAAACATAAGCCCCGTAGACTCTGTGTCTAATTCTGTGTACTCTGTCAGTGGACAGTCTTATGAAACCTCCTCCCTGTAATCAGCAGTGCGTCCTCTTTGACCTCTATAGGTGTGTGAGGGTGTGTGTGTGTGTGTGTGTGTGTGGTGAGAGAGAAGTGGTTTCCTTTTTATTCTTCTGTCTACATGTTGGTATGTGTGCCTTTCTCTCTAATACATGAATGTGAACCCACGCGCATGTTTGAGGTGTGTGTGAGAGATCATTTGTGTGTTTTTTCAAAGGTGCTGTGAGTTTGTTTTTGTTTGTTTGTTTTTTTTTCTTGAAATTCATTCGATTTGCTCACGCTGCTAACAAATTGTGCCTTTTGCTCTAAGACTAGAACCGTGGCCCCCAAAATTAAACTTTCACCTCCTCTTCTCCAAATCTAAGCAAAACCACAAGGTTATACTTGAGATCTGCTGTAGTTTAAACCACCCAGCTGCTCCATGTGACCACCGGTGACAAATTAACTTTGGATATCAGGCATCTCCAAAGTGACTTAAAGTTTGACTTGACTAAAGTTCTTCAGAGCATTTTTCATATTGCACTGTTGCTTCTTCCACTTAGGAATCTGAATGTTTTTCTACAGTTTCTCCTCTTTTTTTTCTCACATCAGCAGTAGGTAAAAAAACAAGGGTGCAGGGTGACTGGGATGAGATGCTAGAGAGAAATAAGATCTTAAAATAAAACCCAGTAGGGGAAGGAATACTGGTGCTGAGCTACTTTAAAAGCAGGGAGCCAACTGCCTGTTAAAGTGATAAACAAATATTGTGACGCTACACTCTGAAAACTCTTCAGATATGACTGCACGAATGAAATACGCGTACGTGTGAGCTACCTCTGCAGCACTCAGACCCAATCACATCCTCACACAGACACCACCCGACAAACCAAAGCTCTACAGTGAAGCCTGCTCGCTTTAACACGCTTATTTTTCTGTTTCCCTCCATGTTAACTAGGTAGACTCTTCACATTCATAGCTTAAATAATGGGAAAATTTCTTGGTCCCATTGCAGCATGGCTGTCAGGGATGCTGTGCGAAAACATCAAAGCCACCGCAGCCCCATTTTCTTTTTTACACCTCATCAATTCTGCTCCAAATTCCTCTTTTCTCTCTTCCCTCGCTGTGGTTTTTAATTCACCGTCTACTTAGCCTCTGTGACAAAGATTACTAGACTTGAATTCGATCTTGCTGCATTCACAGAGCAAGTACAATTATGTGCACAATGGTCAAACGACTGAGATATGACACATACAATGCAATCAGTATAATATGTTATTATATTATATTATGTTATATTATTGTTTTCATTGTACTTTTAGCATTTGCAGTTGTAGCAATGGTCATGGAAAAATAATGTCAGTTAAAAATGTTTTCAATTAAAAAGGTTTTCTATCTTAAATGCATTTTCATGATTTTAATTATTTAATTTGGTAATCATTAGCAAACAAAATGAATGACCTCAGATTCCAGAAACATCTAAAAAAATAGTAACATGCCTATGGTGGATTTTTGTATTGTATTATGCATTAAAGTAATGGATATGGGCATTTTCTGGCCCTCAAATATTATTGTATTTTAGCCTGTTATACAACCTTATGGTTAGTGGCTATGTGATAGACATCCCAGGTAGAGATTCTAGTGTTTGATATATATCACTATGTGTGATGGACAGAGATAAATGTAAGCAGGAGCTTGAGCTGCCTCTCAAATCAGACATCAAAACCAACAGTAAAATGCTTATTCAGTCTGTGATGCTGGTCACAAAAAAATATGGCAGGAATGAAACTCAGATGAACATTAAGAGGGCTTTTCTTTTGCTTTTTTCAAGCAGCAAAAGCAAAGGGTAATGAAATAAATGAGTACCAATCCTCCATCACTTTAAGTTCCCTGGTATGTAATGCGACCGTATTACACTTTGAATGTGTTACTGACACATTCACAGTATCATGGTAAACCTTTTAAGATTTTAATGACCCCTTAGCTTCTCCTCAAGCACCACTCTATCAATAAGGAAAAAAACATTTTACCCCCCTTAGTGGCTATTTTTTACACTCATGTTTTTTTTTAAGACTCCCTATTTTAATTGTTGAATTCAAAGCAGTCATTATATTTAATAGCTGAAATTATTAATGGTCTTGAAAAAAATATATCTATTATGGGAAATGAAATAATTTCCTCTGGATCCCTATTGCTTTTCCACTTACTTAAAAGGTTTTGTTCAGCCAAGGCCACATGAATGGGCCTGCACATGTGAGTGAGCCCATTAACTTTGTATTTCTAGCATTTCTTTGATGTCCTTCTCTTGCAGTCTTTGCAGAGACGAGCCTTCAATCCCCGCTGTACTTCAAGCTTCCTCTTTGCTCCCTCTTGATCCTTCTTCTCACGGTAGCGTTGCCCTGTCCTACCCAAACAAGCTCCTAATGAGGCCAAACCTCCGTTTTTCACACACAGACGCACGTCCACACATCCACGTGCAGACACACTCATGCATGCATGCTCACACCCAATCAGTTCTCAGGGTGGTGTTGCACACCCTTGTGGATTTGGTGCAAAATCCCCCCTCCGTCTGTCAGTGTTTCACACAACTCACTCTTTCCTGCTCCTTTCATTTCGCCATCCGGAAAGTAGGGCAGCTACACAGATCACAAGTGGAGGTGACACAGATAAGATGGACACCGTGACACAGCGTAGAGGACCCCTGCCCTGCGCCTACCCTTGTTTTAAATTCCTCTCTATGGTATTTTCCAGCGGTCTGCTCCTGCCGGGGCCGGGAGCAGCAGATGTTACGGAGTTAAGCTGTAATCATTCTGCTTTAGCTATAGGCGACAGCTGTGCTTATATATTCTAAAACAGCAGCATCTACTCCACTGTACCATCACACTCCCCACAGGAAGAGTGATAGTTATTGGACAGAGCTTATATCACTGCAAAAATCCACTCTCTGCTCCAACACACTCTTGACTTCCAACGTTGTTCATTTGCATCGATCTCTTGCTGTTGGCCCGATGAGTCGCTCTCTTTTTCATCTATTCAAATCATTCTTTTTCCATCTCTTCTTTGTTCAACACCATCAATCTGACTTTATGCATAGCCTCTCTGCTGAGCCGTCTTCCCTATTTCAGTCTTTTGCCTCGGTGTCTCATCTCCATCCGGAGTTCTGTCTCCCGTTCTTAATTGGTCTGTCCATAATGCATAATGCCACTCTGTGGACAGGCTTAGTGCCTCTCTAGCTTCCTCATAGATGAAGGAAAATTGATTGGTTTATCCCAGATACCATGGTGACACAGTCAATGAACACACTCAGTAGAATGAACTCCATTCAATATAGACTGGTGTGTGTGTAAGAGAGAGAGAGAGAGAGAGAGAGAGGCAGATGGAGTATCTGCAGAGGACTTTGACAGACTAAAAATAATGCAGTAGTTTTTGTGGGGTCTAGCCTGCTCTATTACAAAAACCAACACAGTGAACTGCTCGTTCCTGAGAATACTTCAGGACATTTAATATGCACTATGAAGAGGCTCTAAGAGTGAGTACTTAGCAATTAGCACTACGGTAGACTGAGCGTCTGTTTATGAACAACAATGAAACTATTTCAGTGTGTTGTACTGTGATGTGAACACGTGGGTCAATCATGAGAGCAGTGTCATGTCTGACTTTGTCAAATCCTGCAAAGTCGCCAGAAAAGACTTCCCTGCTCCTTGTTTTAGATATTAATGAAAGCTAAATTTAAACTTGTGCAGTGTGCTCCTCTCAGATCTTTTTAGGTGTATGATGCTGATTGTACATTTGCACCCATCATCACTCTGTCACCCTCTGTCTATTCTAATTGTTGCACCAGCACAAGGAGCTGGTAAAATAATCAATATAAAAACAAATCAAATAGAGAAAGGTGGTATAGGTGGAAGTCACATAAGGAAGTCAAATATACACTAAGATATATTGTAAACTGCATATCTTTGAAATTTTAGACCACTGAACAGACAAAATAAGGCATCTGAAGAGTCACCTTGGACCCCTTTTGCCATTTTGTGAAACTTTGTAGTAATTAATTGATTTATTGAGAAAATAATCGTCAGAATAATTCATAATTACCTAACATCATCAAGACAAGGTGCACTGCTATAATGTCCAATATCCTCTAAGTGCTGATGGCTGGCCACACATATATAAGCTGTGATGGCATTACATTACAGTACAATCTGTCAGTTAGGTAGGTAATTTATTTGTTGTACTGGGTGTTGCAAAGTTCATTGTCAGTATCAATGTAAATGTGATCATGTGCAGAAATATTCAAACATGCACCACAGGCTCATGATTTATAACAGCTGAAGTGGAAGGACACAGAAGTGCACTGTGAGGACACGCAGTCACTGTGTGTTTATGACCACGAAGATTACAGTCAGGGCATTTCGTGCCAATGTGATTGAGTGCGGAAGTATTCGACAATCCTGATCTTCTTGTCTCTTTAAAGATAGTCTGTGAGTGCGTCTGCAAATCTGCTGGCACTCCCAACAAATCTATCAAAAGCCCTGATGTGTTGGTATTTCTTTATAACATTCATAACATATTCATGGCTAAATGAGCAACAATCAAAGTAAAATTCTAAGGGGGGAAGTTATATTCATATTTATTATTTATAAAGAGTTCAACACTTGAAAACTCTCCATCGGCGCTGTCAGGGTCTGGTTTTAGCAGATTTTATTGATGGCGGATGACAGTCTAAACAAACAACTGCACATCCTCCATCATATTTTGATTCAAAGGTTGCTGAGCTCTGGAATATGTGACTCAACTCTTTTCAGCCCAGCCACTTTAAACCACTGAGGAAAAAAAATACCAGGACAAAAAGGCAAATACAGAAATGTGTCCAGAACCAAAGCTCTGGCAGAAAATGGTGCAGTCATGTGGAAGTATTTGCATATAATGGTTATTCGAAAGAGAAATGGCTGCATTAGGTGCTTTGTATCTGTGTCGCATGTCTTTGCAGGCAAGCGCATGCTTATGCTTTGGATATCAGCGACTCATTTAGAAATAAACTGATGATCAGTCAGATAAGAGGCTTATTGTGTAGTGAGACCATCTCATAATTAAAACAGAATATGAATAATCTCTAGAGAACACGTTTCATTAGTGCAATTTAGCTGGAGCGTTTACTCCAACATTTATGTATGACACGTAACGATGCCCACGTCATCCTGTGATAATATCTCTGTCGGGCTATATAAACAACCCTAATCTGATAATCCACCCATAAAACATCTCGAGTGCGTCTAGAAGTAAGAGTGCTGATTTTTTTTTCGCTTAGACTGCTGAGGATAAAAATTTTTTTTAAAAACGACAAAGCTGATATCCAACAAAGGAGAAACAACCTGCAACATAACTTCGTCCCCCAAAATGAATTGATTTTTTTTCTCCCCCTCTGGAGAAGCATTCAATTAAAAATGCAAGTCTGAGCGGAAGGCAACAGCGGTGCATGAATCAGCTTGCACCGAGCAGGGATTGATAAACAATAAGCTGTCAGGATGATAAAATATGCCTTTAAAGTAAAGAAAGGTAAGGCTGGCACAAATGGGCCAAAACTCACAAACACACACACACACACACACACACACTACACACACACCTTGAGAAGTGATGAGACAGCTCTACGTTTGAATTGAGGCTGCCCATCTTTGGTCAGCCCATAAAATTCCCCTCAGAATCACAAGTCTGAACCATAAAATTCCCTGTGATAAAGGGAATATATGACAGCCCCCCCCCTGCTCTCTGCCTCCCCTCCTCCATCCTCTCGCCCTCTCTCTCTCTGGGAGATTGCTGTGGATGGGCCGTCCCCTTTGATGTGAGCAGAGCGAGGGCTTAACTCTGCTCTGGCCTGGCTGACTGGCTGCGACTCCAGAAGGTATTACCATGCTAACTCTTTAAGGTAAGCCTGTGCTCGGTCGCCTCTGGACCACAGGGGGCTTGCGGGTTAACACGGCGGCATTGTGGTAGGAAGGAGGTATTTGGGATGTAGCGGGTGTGGTGTGAGTGTAAACAAGAATGAGGGATGAATGGGGAAAAAAAATAATGATGCAACAGCGAGTCTGTGGGCATTCACAGTTCTCGCATCTATATGAGACACTTAATCCAGTTTATCTACCTTAGCTGAAGTGTCCTTGTCACCATTAAAAACGCGAAACAAGTCCAAACAACTGGCAGCAGTAGGAGGGGATTGAAGAAGTGGATTACATGTTATTACCCTCTTTTCTGGTGACATCTCAGGATGATTAAGGAGGAATTAAGTCCCTCCATCTCTGACTCCACCATTTTAACGAGACAATATTTATTTACCCCACAGCCTCCTTCTCCCTCCCCCCCGAGGAAACACATGTAATCTATGTAGCACCCTGACGACTGAAGACGAAAATATGGCGTCTTTAGAAGCAGCCTCGACTCCCACACGTTGTGCAACCAGCAGCACACACGCACATGTGACTACATGAAAAACCTCTTCCATGAACGTGTCTGGGGAAATGCTCGTGAAATGACATTTGGGGGAGATGTAGCCGGCTTGATCTGTTGCCGAACGGAGCGTGTAAGGTCCCTCAGACTAGCGGGAGAGACAGATGGGAAGAGACGGGGCAGGTAGGAGGAGGCAGAGGGAGATGCAGACCAGAACGCATCCTGAGAGGTAGGCAGGAACCCTGGCACTCTGTATTAGTGTCATATTTATAATGGATTCTTTTTTTATGTTGTTTTTTTTTAACATTCATGATAGCATACAAAAATCATTCAATTTGATTCCATTTTTCATGTTTCATTTCATTGTTCATTTGTTTTGTTTTTCACAGAAATCTCCCCTGTGTTTCACAATAAGTGAATCAAAACATTACTTTATTTCAAGGCCCATTATTAGCCACCGAAATCAATATTTCTTTCTCTCTCAGCCCTCACGGCCCCAGGTAACTTTCCATGTAAACAAATTAAGCTGGACTTCGCAGCACTATAGCACTTCCTGGGAGTTGTCCATATCAATTAGTTTTTGCAAGTTCTGAGTCAATGAATGTGAGCGTCTGTGATTCTGTTCAATACAGACCTGAAGCTTTCCAGGATTGCATGTGCTCAGATCAATGGCCGCTGATTGATCGGGTTGGGCTCATTCTAACTTATGGAACATATTTATCCCGGCCATAAAATGTATTTACGCTGACAGCCGAGTTTAATATTCATGCGGCAGTGATCCTCCCCTCAGCACGGATTCACCCTCAGTCAACGTGAAGATAAAGCACAACCTGTCTTTACAATATAGACAAACATACTCATCTCGGTCGCCCTAAATCTTGAGCGGTGCAGCACAAATCTCCCCTGGGGACAGATAATTTGCTCTGAGAGTCGCCGGCGTCATCAGAGAGAAGGAGGCGGGGGGGATCAGAGGAACGCGACAGAAAGGTAGGTCAGTAGGTAGCAGACAGAGAGAGAGACAGAGATGCACAATAATGATGTTTGTTTTATGTGAAAGGTCAACTGAATCATCCACAGTTTAATGCTTACTGTGGCATTTGGTCCAGTTCATTAAGAGATGTTAACTGCAGCCAGACCTTAAGGCCCAGTGTTTGTACCTGAGCAAAAAGTCAGTCAGAAGTTCCCGTCTGCTAAATATAGTCTGCTGCATGTTGTGAGGTTGCATACTGCTCTTGCTATTACAAGACTGATTGCAGCGGTATTGATCTGGCCGGCTGAGAAATCGACCTAAAGCGTGTTTGACATCATCTTCTCCTCCGTCCCGCTCCGTCTCTTTCACACTGTGCCCTCCATCCTTTTCATCATTCTGCAGTGCAGGCCGTTTCCCCTCACCTCAGCACCCTACCTCCTTTTACAAATCACTCTCTCACCTTCTCCCGCTACCTTGTGTTATCAACCTCCACTGGCATCGCTCTCTCTCTCTCTGTGTCTTCCTCTCTCTCTCTCTCTATCTCACCCCCTCCCCCCACCCTGGAACTCACCTTCCACCCGGCCCTCATCTGTCAAGACTTTTTTTCCTCGGCTCGCTTCTTGCTCCACTTTTTCCTTTTGTCTCACACGTCTTGTGTTTTTCTCATACATCTGTTCCTCTTTTGCATCTCTTGCTTCTCAAATCCATCACCTTTTCCTTCCTGCTTAAGCATCTGCACCCCCCCCCCCCCCACCACTCGTCTCCTCCATTGTTTCAGCGTTTTCCTTCAACTCTCTTCTTTTCAGTCAGACTTCCTCACTGTCACCATTCACGCTATCTTATCTTCTTTTTTTTTTTAACCTGGCAACTCATTCTCCTGTCCCCTCCCTCCTTCCCTCCCAGGGTGATTAAGTGATGGTTGGGCTGGCACAGCTGGCGTAGTTGGGCAGGCAGCCCATCTTCATGACAGCTGTGCTGCAGCGGAGCCAGATCCTTATTGGGGCAGTAGCGCTCTTGTAATCATAACAACAACACAGGTCATACAGGCTTTTTGGAATTCACTGTATTATTAGGTAGGCATCTGTTATGTTTTGATTATGTCTTAGGTCATTATATCACTAAATAACAGGTGCAAGCAAAGGTGTAAAAATCTTTGTCCTGTGAGGCTCATGAGCATGAACGTTTCTGTTCCTGCCCACCCGTCTCATCCTCTGCCTCATTTCCCTTTCTTCGCGATTTCACACTTTCTCACGGTGTTACAGCATTTGCTTCACACCACCACTGCCTGCACACCTTTCATTAGCTCGCACCTGTGTAACCACAGGAGTGTCGTCTCCTGTTGTGTGGGCGAGCTGACGTTAACTCATAAGCAGCCGGTGTTAAATTGCACATCTGGGGAAAAAAAAGGTCTCTGGCCTGCCCTGGTTCACGTGGAGGTCACCAACACACACAGATGCACAGCAGCCCGCGCATCGGACAGAGAGCTGCACAGACTTATGAGTGAGTAGAAACATCTGAGGTAAGCACCTTTCTCAAAGCGGTAATTGAATTGTGCCAAGGTGATGGTGCAACAACTCCGTTATGAGCTTGGTGAGCTGTGCTAAACTCACTATTAGTCACAAGCTGTTGTCTGCTTGGCGGGAGTTTTTGCCTCTTCCCTGCGCACTTGTGCATCATCAGTTTTAGGTCATGCTGACAGCTTAAGAAGATTAATGCAGCATTGGTTAAAGGGGGAGAGGGAGTTCGGAGGGTGCACTGTGGATGTCTTCACCCTTCCTCCCTTTCACCGCTGTAACAGCCTGTTCGGCTGTGAGACAAGCACACATCGGTCTCTGCGTTGTAGCAATCATCCTCTAACAGACTCTAACCCGCGACATTAAGTGTGCCCCCCCACCCCCCTTCCTCAACACAGATGCTGCAGGGACAAGTCTCCCATAAACACCACTTACATGGGACAGCAGCGCACCTATAAAGCAGCTCTATCAACAATGGCTATACCATCTTGACACTTTTATTTAAAGCTGGCTATATTTAATGCTGTCTCTGTCGGCGCATCCTGTAGCTCTGGGTGAACATTCTGGTTCATTCTCATGGTATCAACCTGCAATAATCTCCCCATGATTCAAAGGCAAACGTGCTGGGGAACTGTTAACATGCCATAAATGAGATGTTTCTCTCCCAGCCACAATCCACCATTTGAATGATTGCTGACATAAAATCAAAGCTCGCTACATAAAAGGAAAACTAACTATGGATTATTACAGCCACTACCTGGAGCCCATCATGTACAAATCACTTCTAATTTGGCGAACACGAAGCAGATGGATTCGGGGTCGGTGTAGGGCTTTGAATTACATGTTTTTTTACTCCCATTTTAATCATTTATCATCAATACACAGTACACTATAGGGTACTTCATGTATTGTGTTTTATAATCCAACGACAAAAATACAATTTTGAGGCTTGAATTCAACGGCAGAAAACTGCTAAAAGCAAAATATGTAAAGACCCATCTGAGGTATTCTGACTCACTCATTCTGGAGGGAAAAAACATCAGCACTGCCTTAAATATAAATGTAATGTCATGAAAATGACTGCGGGTTTGTGCAGCAGTGTATGATAATGATGCTGATTTACTTGAATATTAGAGTGAGTACACATTTATGACTTTTCCCGCTCGGCAAAAGTTCATCTCTGATTACTTTTTTAGTTGTGTTCCAGAAAACCTCCACACTAAGATCCAACAAAAGGGCATCCTGGGATTCATCGGTACAGCGTCCCCAGCTGAGCATCTGATTGTTATGTAAGACTGAGTGTGACAAACATGCACATACACAAACGTGAAAACGCACACTCACACGCGCGCACGCTCAAGTGCCTCTGCGTTATAATGAGACTCAGACTGAAGACGCAAACGAGCTGTGGCAGCAGACAAACAACGCTTTCTCACACGTCCCTCATCTCCTGTTCTCTCACATCGCTCCATCTTTACTTCCTCTCGTCACTCTGAAGCATGCATCAAGCTCAGCCCCCCCCCCCACAAAATAGAAGGCTCTTCTAATTTCAGCCATTTCATGCGTCAGTGTCTCTGTGTGGTGCGTGCTGGTGCACCTATGCGTGGGCTCCTGCGATGTGAGGTCTTTTTCTGGCTTTTCCCTATTTGTTCTAGAGCTAATTTAGGACTTGGATTTAGCTTGGATGAGGATGGACTTCATTAAACCCACTGGTGGGTCCTGGCAAATGTCTGTGTTTGTGTGTGTGTGTTGGAAGTCGAGAAGTCTGCTATACAACCCAGATCCCAAAAAAGCACAGATGACAGCATACAAGCTACAAAGTAGTAAGGAAGTATTGATTTTAGTGTTATTGACTAAACTATAGATTATTTGTTGATTAAAATATCAGAAAACTGACAGCAAGTCATTATGTTTGGTATTTTTGCTGTCAATCGATTAACAAAATTTTTGTCTCAGCACTCGCAGGCAACAGTCAAGAAATAAATTCTCTCTTTGCAGAGGTTATAATGTTCACTTTGGCTGATATTGATTTGCAGAGGTGTTGATTCAAATCTTGAGGTTGAGGATGAATTGCATATTTTGTCCATCACATTCATATCAGTGAGGGCACACTAAAGATTAGAAGCCTCTCTAAAACTGTTTCGACAAACACTGAGCATCATAACCGTCGTGAGAGGAGGATTTACTGCAGGGCTGTTGTATAAGACTGCAATACGTTGAGGTACAGAATGTCTACCTAATTAAATAGCAACTCAGCGTATGTGCCAATGGCTTTTTGCCTCGATAGTAACTTCAAAGTTAAAATAGAAAAACACAAACCATATTTCTATAGCATATATAGCTCCTTTTAAACAATGCGCTCAGTAGAGACAAACAAACAAACAAACAGCACGGGGAAGCTTCAGTGTGGTCAGTCTGCTTGTAAGGACAGCTCAGGTGGCCTTGTATTCTGTGCACTCGTATGAAGTGTGTATCATTTTAACAGAGCTCTAACTCGAAGTGTAAGCACCAGTCAGAGGCAGATGGGCTCGTTAATGCAGTGATGTAGTTATGTAAGACCTGCTACTGCTGCCGCTCCTGTCTGTCTATACTGCAGTACAGAGAGAGAAGGGGGGAGAGAGAGAGAAGGGGGGAGAGAGAGAGAGTGAGAAAATGTAAAAGAGAGCTTGCGAGTAAGTTGGTGTGTGTGTGTGCACGCGCAGACGTATGCATGTTAAGGCACGGCTACACGGGAACACCGTGGGACAGATGGGGAGTGATGTGGTAAATCAGGGGGAATTGACTTGTTGTCCCGGGTTTGATGAACTCTTCTCCCTCTTTAACCCATCTCCTTCAATTCCCCACATGCTGGGTAACAGCCAATACAAGGCTCTAAACACTTTACTGCACAGGGGTAAGAGGAAACGGGAGAGCTACAGAAAAAACACAGAGCTTTGGACGCCAAGGGAACAAATGCAGAGAGATTTTGGGAAGCTGGTTCAGTATAAGATTTGATGCAACGAGGGGGTAGACAGAACAACCTAAATAATAAATGAAAAATGACTTTTAACTATAAAGTACAAACACTGCTTCAATGTGAATGAATCATGTGAGGTTGGATGTCAACATGTACCATTTGTTAACCATAAAAGGGGTCCGGGGGTCAAAATTTTGATATGGGCTTTTTTAAATGCAAAATGAGCTCCATGGAAGCGGAACCAGTTCACCAGTCAAAAATAACGCAGGATGATTTAACAAGGCAATAAAAACACTCGAAACTCAGAACACAGAGACCAACGAGTCCTCCAAACTGAACAACAAAATACAATTTATCACTGCCTCCCACAAAGACCAGTGTGAGTGTTTTCAGATGTGACTTTCCGTTGGACAGGATCACATCACTGTCAGTTCTTTCCAAATGCTCCAGATCACTGTTGCAAAAGTCTTATTTTTATCTGCCAACACCAGTATTGCAAAAACAACTCGCTTAAGGTTTGGGAACAGTTAAAAGAAGAACCACTTTGCTGGGCAAAGACTGCAGCCATGATGAAAACAAGCTGACGTTATCTGTTGTTAAGAAATTGGGAATGATCAACAGTCTCATGTCCAAGTCACACGCTCCCTGCAAGCTGCCATAACAACGGCACGCTACTTCCACCTTTCTTACAAAGTTACAATTTACACGGCCACTGGAGGTTCCTGTCTGGTAAACACGGGCGCAGGCCACGCAAGTAGGTGTTCAGACCGAAAACAGCCCTGCATGAATAAAAACAAGGGGCTGCGCTGGTGGGTGCTTGTTGCCACCATACCTGCGAGACAATGAGACAATGACATCTGATTCTGAAAGGTGGATTTCAGTAACAGATTTATCAGATGCCAAAACACAGCACGTTGCGGTCTGCTCTGGTGAGGAACACGGCTTTGTTTTCTTGTGAGGAAAGTCTCAAAACGCTGCCATATCTCAGAGGAACAGCAGTCCCTGGTTGAGACTAACCAATGGGGATTTGATGGACAGGACAGAGGGGGTTTGCAATTGCTGCTGATTGGCATGCAAACTATCGGAGCCACCTCTCAAAGCCACTTCAAAGTGGAAAATTCTTTTGCGTGGAGTGTTTCTGTCACATCCGGAGTGAGATCCCATGCAACGGCCTGCATGTGATAGCAGCTACAGCATGAGCCAGATTCTGGAGGCGCTTTAAATACCTTATCCTATTTATTTTTTTCTGTTTCCATGGAAATATCCGGGAAAAAAGACCCCAGTATATTTCTGTTTGCAGGGTTGTTTGTAATCAGAAGAAGAAGATGGATATCAAGGGCTTATCTAGAATAAAACCTGGAATAGGAGCTGTTGGCCACAATACAGTACACACATGCAAACTTGTTACACAGAATGTGGGTCCGGCGTATCAGAACAAGTGGCACGTGGAATGAAAAATAAGAAAAAAAGAGACAAGATAAAAAAAAGGAGGGAGGGAGAGTGAAGAAGGGGAAGAGAGAGAAGGAGTGGAAGGATGGACCGAGCCGTGTGATCTGCCGTGAGCAAAGCAGCAAGCCCATACTGCTGAGAGCTGTGGACCCCAAACGCCTTATCGGAAACCAAAACAGCTATCAATTATTCAACAGGTACAGAGCGAACCAGCTACAGAGGAGAAGACATGGGAGGAGAGGAGATTTGAGGGAAGAGGGGGTGGGGATGGGGTGGGGTAGAGGAGATATCTCCTGCATGGGAGTTAGACACAAAGGATTGGATTTTTTCTTTTCTTGCGTGTGTGTGTATGTGTGTGTGAGTCTGTTCAGAAGACACGCTACATGGCGCATGCTCATCGATAACGCAGCCGTCACTTTTTGACTGACGGATCGGGAACGACTAACAAATACGGGACTATAAGTGTGTTGACGAACGACTCTGATATTGATGGCTTTAATTTAAAGGAGCGGTCCAGCACTTTGAGAACTATTCATTGCTGTAATCAATCTGACGGTGCAACAACAGCTGGCCTTGGTCTGTCCCATGAGTCTGACAACCTCGGAAGCTCATTAATTGGCATGCTGTTACTAATTCATGATAGCAAATGTAAAAATGAGAACTTGTGACGGCAGCTGCAGTGTTATTGCTACTGTGAGGGTAAGTGGTTTGGTATCTATGTGCGTGCACCTGTGCTCACTGATGTGGCAACCTGCCTTAAAGCAGGAAGGATAGATGGTCAAACAAACAGGATACAATCTGATATCTTGAAAGATTTAGAGATGTTGGTAGGTAGTGTTTTTGAACTTTGGACAGAGCCAGGCTTGCTGTTTCCCCCTGCCTCCAGCTTTAATGCTAAGCTAAGCTGCTCTGGCTCAGTACTTACTGTCATGCACAGTCAGGAGAGATTGATATCCATGTTCTTGTGGCAGAGATACCTATTTTCAAAAATGCCTATTCCTCACACGGGACGTGCCGGTATTACATGAATAATGGTGGCTCATTCACTTCAGTCAACGTGCATCGATGTTGCTGCGAGCGACTGGTTCGTCCAACTGTCTCTCCCTCTGGAGACAGAAAATACCAAAAGTTCCTGGGCCAGAGAGGCAGAAAGGGAAAATCAGCCTGAAACACACAAACACACACACACACACACACACACACACACACAATCAGCTCCCCTAAACTTCCACTCTCTCTGTCTCCCTCTCTATCTCTCTGTGTATTCCTTTATCCTTTGGATGAGGTCTGTTTCCAAATAATCGCTCCTTTTCTTCCTGTGTCCATTGTTCATCTCACACTTTCCTCTCTTTCTGCATCAGTATGTGCTTGGTATACAATGTAACTCCTCTAGTCCTCCAGCTCTGACATTTACACTAACGATTCCTGAGGCTCAGATACACATACTGTCTCTCTCTCTCTCTCTCCCTCTCTCTCTCTCTCTCACACACACAGACACACACACGCTCTCTCTCTCTCTTTCTCTCTCTGATGATCACCATGTTCTTGCAATGTGATCACACACATTTGTATTGCTTTCATCCAAAAACATTCTCATGTGTGCAGACACACCCATGCATCTGACTCTCTGACTCACTGTTTCGCATACAGACACACACACACACACA
>JAOXYL010000078.1:13002761-13028241 GCA_028564955.1 Terapon puta
TGCAGGATGTGCACAGTTGATTTAATCTTATTAAGTGAATGTTAGCTAAATTTAAAGGACGAGGCTGGCATATTCCATGATATGTGTCCATTCTTCCCAAATGACAATTTTATTATAGTGATAAAAAAAAAAAAAAGAGTAGGTTTCCTGAACCAGCTGGGCACTCAAGTCTGTGGTAACACCTGAAGAATAGATTAGCCTCATGTAGACTCATTTTGAGGTTTTAATATCACCACCCTTCCCCTTTCATGTGAACATGTGGTCAACAATCATCCAGCCTCCCTGTGGCACTTGGTAAAAACACTGCTTGCAGGGCAGCAGTGTCACTGTCAAAGAAGAAGAAGCTGAGAAATCGCTGCTGGGCGATGTAATTATAATACTGGTATGAAAACTGCAAGAAAACATTTGCAAGCTGAGAATATCACCCTCCACAGAGTGCAGTGCTTTCTTTGCCAAGCGACCATTCGGCCCCTCACTGCTAAACAGCAAAATATCACAGACCAGAGCAAACAACCATAATTCACGTAAGTCCCCTCTCCCTGCAGTAATTAGCCTCCCCTACCATTTCCTCCTCTGCAAGTACTTAATTTTTCCAGAATGCAGTGTTGTTTCACAAATTGTTTTAAATAGTGGATCTCATCCTTAACATTTAGCGCTTTCAAATGTCGTTTCAAACTTCCTACATAATAAGATAATAGTCTTCACTCACACATTTTAGCAATAATAAGCTTCATGAATAATTCAGAAACCAGGGAGATATATAAATAATGTTTAATTGAAAACCACAGGGAAATTATAAGCCAACAATACCAAACAAAGCACATAATAACTTCCCTGATACCCTCTCTGTTTTCATTGGATATTATTTTGTTGTTTTGTTAAGATTTTGTCAAATTTTGGTTTTAGCCAAAGAACCTTATGAACCTTTGCTTTTGATAAACAGTAAGACACAGCAATTGCCTTTTTTTCTCAAGAGAATAATGACTCACAAATATGTATTCCCAAAATGGGAGGAAATTTTGGTTTTGCACCAAACAGGCTCAGCATATAAACTACCAAATCAAATTTACATATTTCGCTGTGATTTTTAAATTGCCATGAGCAATTAAAATACCCCCTGCTCTTCTTGGTGTATTGAGCAGTGCTTTGTTCCGGCTTTTTTCCAGGTTTTTTATATTTATTTATTTTATTCTTTTTTTTTTTTAGTTTAGGGGCCAAGCATTTGAGAGGGCAGTAAATAGAGTCAATAGAGATGTGATGGTCTTGCACCAACTAGCATGGAGCTTTTAATGAGATATGTGTGTCCCATGCACTTTAGAGTCTGTTAGCTTAGCTTAGCATAAAACTAGAAAAAGGGCAAACAAGAAAAATGTGCCTTCCCACACCTTTAAAGTTCACCAGTTAAAGTGTGGTCGCGTGAGTCTCATCCTCATACTTCCAGTCTTACTTGCTATGCTAAGCGAACAATCTCCCTGCTGTTTTATAATTAACAGACAGAAATCAGAGCAGTATTGATCCTTTCATCCAACACTCGGCCAGAAAGAAAACAAGCACTTTATCCCTAAAATGTATCATCTGTTTTATTCAACTTGATCGGTCATTTTTTTTGGCTAGTACAATTTTTTTTTACCTCTCAAACTGATCCATAACATTCAAGGAATATCACCATAGAACAGCATAAATGTGTATCAGGCATAATAATATTAATTGGCCCTGTAAAGAGAAGGAAACTGAAAAGCATTTTTAGGGGAAATGACAAATATCTGGCCATGAATTGATAAGTGAAAGGGTAACATTAAATGGGGCTGAAGTAAGAGAGAGTGGCAGTGAGAGCAGAGGTGAGAGAAGTGTGGGGACTACATATCAGGTGTAATTAGGTGCATGGAGACTCTTAGGAAGCGAGAGGAGTGCTGAGTGAGCTGAAAACACGCTGTCTTTAGCCTTCTCTTTTGTCAGTCGTATTGACCCAATGGCACCAGCACCAGATCTGTATCACATTTAATGTAATCAACACTGTGTTTTCTGTCCAGAGTGCACTGTGAATGCAGATAGAGACCAAAAGCACTCCTGGTGGAGTCCAGAGGTGGTGGAGAGTGGCGGTTAAAAGCAGCAGTGAAACTACACAAGCCTCTCCTCGCTGAGGAACGAGTCCTCTTCACGTTATCGTCCCCTATTTTTCTTATTTTTGTCTTAAAGTGAACCGTATGCTCTCTCGCAAAAGAATAAAACCAGGCGCTTCAAGCTCGGATTTCAGAAGTTCAGAAGAGTCTGTGGGGAGCATTGTTTGTCACAAATTCAAACTTTTGAATCACCTCTTTGTAGCTACAGGGTCCCACTTTTGAACTGAAAAATGGAGAGTCATCTTTTTCGCCAAGTCCAATATTCACTCTTCTTTCAGCGTTGTTTTAGTCCCTGCCAACCCCTGAGGAAAATATATGGGTCTTAAGTTTCTAAATGATCCACAAAATTCAGGTTGTGTACAGTGTGGGTTTTCACAGCTAGTGAATTATTATTAATTCTGAGTCCAGGTCTTTAATTATGGAGGATATTTCCTGTCATCTGAACTGTTGGGAAATGTTCCAGTCTATGGCCTAAAATCAGTCCAAAATCAGCAAGCAGTATGGATTAGGTTTTACTAAATGTCTGATAAAGTAGAGATGATGTGACATTCATCTATCCAGAGATACTTTTAAACACATATCACTACTGCCTACTGCACCCCACCTAAATAAAATGCTATTGTACTAATTAATGATAATCACTGACAACATTGGCCAGCTCCCACATCTTTCATGACTTCAGGCAGCTCATTGATATCAGCATCGACTTCGCAGCCAAACCAAGACAGCTAGCTCAGCTAATTCATCTGTGCCTGGAAGCCGAGGCAGGTGAGTTACAGTGTGACAGAGGAAATGTGTAGCCCACCAACAAATACAAGAGGAGCTTAGTTTTTGTAACTGAACGATCACATTTCCTCTGTGTAGCTATAATTTACTCCTGTCTCTTCTTCCTTTTCTTCTTCTCCGCTTGTCTTGATGTGTTTTCTGCACGGATGGATAAAGTGAAAATTATTCATGAAAACCAAGTCAGCAACATCTCTATTGTATGCAGTCATGCAATGCATGGCCACTCCCAACTTTCCTGCACCAACTGCAGCTCTGGACTCTTGCAAAACCAGCGTGCAACACAGAAAACACTGGTGCACAATACATTGAACATTCCTGTTTTCTGAAGCCAGAACACCCTCGAAAACATTCTTCTCACCACAGGATGACAGGTCATTGACAGTCTACCTCCTCAGATGAATAAAATATACCCAGCCTCCTCGCTTTTTTCCAAAGGGAATCAACGCAACATCTGATGGCATCCTGGGAGCTACAAGTTTCATTTTGCACATACATGTTTCAGGAGTCAGTCAGTCAGCGGAGACGTTTAGTCCTCGTGGCCGGGCTTTCTGTTGGTCTGGCAAAAATGGGAAGCAAATAAAAATGACTCAGAGGTAATAGCAGTTGCTTCTGAAATGTTGTGGGTGTCTGGTTACTGGGGTTGGACTGGAAGAATTTAATTTGACAGTGTGCATAGTTATAGTTATACATAATTTAAGTATATTGGTTATCAGTTATTTTACAGTAATTGGTGCGTTCGAGTACTTACTGCTTAAGGGATATGCATGGTTTACTACATACATGAACCCTGTGACATTGATAAAAAAGAAGTTAGTTTGCTGTTGCTCTATGTATTTTTACTCTGCTTTTACTTGATGAATACCTACTTTACATTGTGCACTCTGTGTATGTCTGTGTATGGCTTGTGTTAGCAGCAAAAGAAAAAGTAGGTTGGAATATGCTGTATGCTTCTCTCTCTCTCCCTCTCTCCCTTTTGTTTTATAACCATCTAACCCAATCTGATAGCAACTAATGAGTGTGATTACTTTAGAAGCTGCTAATAGCTGTAGCTAATCCCCCCTCTGCCCCCTTTCATTTCATCTCACTCCGCTCCTCCTGCATCACTCCACGCAGCTCTCAGCTTTCTGACTTTGCATGCCATTATTATTAGATGTGTGGCCCCTAAATCCCCCCATCCCACCATCCCCACCCTTCTCATCACCTATTATCCATCACTAATGACAGCAGGTAATGCTGTAAATGTTCTACTCGAAGTGGAATTAGTTGCCGTGTGTGCGTTGTGACAGGAAGTATGTTAATGTTGAGCTGTTCTCCAAATGGGAGCGCTGCCCATGAACCACACCTGAGTGGGAGTCAGACTGGCCGGCCGGTAAATGACAATCTGTCCCACCACCACAGCGCTGAAAGTGACATTTCACCTCGTGAAGTTTTTCAGCTTTCCGCCAAACTCGTGGAGAAGACCAGCTTTCTTTACATAACCGGCATTCAGTTCCTCTCTCTTAACTGCAAACGAGCAATGCAGATCTGGACCACAGAGTCGAAATCACATTACCTACATTTTGTAGTACAAGTTTTAGATGAGGTTTTCAAAATGAAGGTTAAAAGGTGGCGCTGACTCGAGGTCCCCAGAGCAGCCTGTGTAAATGACTTTCTATAGAGTTACACTAAAAATGTAAATGTTGTGCCAGAGTGAAAGATCGATTGATCTCGCAGTGCTTGGTATTCTCATTAATTGAGATCAGTAGGAGAGTCCCATCTGTGTATACTGATACCGATGTTTCTGTTTGAAATATAATCTATATTGTTTTCTGTTAATTAAAATAGCGGAAATGCCAAGAGCTCTCATTGAGCGTGAGTTGATTTGAAGCTCACAAGTAATGTGCACCAGAGTAATGTATCTAAACAACCCTATAGAAAACCAGTGGATGTCCAGGACATAAACATGTTGGTCCGTATGTATGTGTGTGTCTGTTGGAGGAAATTAGGTGAAATATGTGTCGCTGCATGAATGACTGTGATAAGGGCGTGAAAGAGGGGATGCAGAGCAATACTTCAAAGGGGAGAGTCACATCGAGAAACCTTCTCTCAAGGTTATCACTCTTTCCGTGCCGTCTTCCCTTTCTCTCTGTGCATGTTGCACTGTGATAAGGTTCATTAAAGCCACAAGACAAGAAGTGAATACATGTGCACACTACTGTACACGTTACATGTAAAGCACAAACCAAACCTGTGCCGGCTCAACTAGCTAAAATAGCAAATCCCACAGAGAAGAGTCGCAGCTCTCACTCACAAATGTCTCAAACTGAGAACCCCAGATGTAGTTTCCATTTTTATTCTGTCTAATTTGAGACTCTTTCAGAAATGCAAAAGGGCACTGGGTTGAGTCATCACTGCAAAAATCCATTAAGAAGGCACCTTTTACTGTACAGGAGTAAAGCAAAGGCTTTGCATGCATTTAAACACCCAGTGAGTTATTTCTTTATTTGTGGGAGAGTGAATTAGTGCATACATGCACAAGGACACACACAAATTGCAAATGCATACAAAAGTGGTGCGTAGGTGCAGACTGTATATCAGAAGCAGCATGTGTTTTACTAAGTGTCCACTTATTGTTTTGATGTGGTTTCCTTCCTCATTTAGGCTTATATGAAATTTTCCCCTTTGCCTGACTTGTTTGTCTTAGGCACACACACACACACACACACTTTAAACCTCCTCACTCCTCTTCCCACTTGCTCTCATTTCTCTGATTTGCAGCAGGAATATTATAATATTTCTGTTCCTCATAAATCACCGTGACAGGGAAGGGCCACATTACACCTGAGTACAGGAACTCCCTGCTTTCTTTCTTCTTCCCTACCTTTTTATCACACCCACTCTTATTTGCACTCTCTTTCCCTCCACCTCCCTCGAGGATCGACACATGGCTCCTCATCAGTGTGGGAGAACGTCAACAGCAGCCTTGTCCCCTGGGTGTGTTTTTTAACTCTCCCTAATTGGCATGTGCATGACGAGGCAACAGCAGGCCCGCGTGCGCTTTCACAGCAGCGAAAGACCTTTAGTAAACCCAACTAGCACATCCTATATGTGCCACTGATCTAAAACTAGCGTTGCATCCTTGAGGATGAAAAAAAAAACAAGAAAAAACAGAAGAGGAAAACAATCACGGAGACACCAAGAGGAGACAAATGAACTGAGGATATTCTCATTTGGGAGCTGCCTCGCCTTGGAGCAGGTCCAGAGACCACACCTATTAAACAGTTGGTGTCATCCCTGCCTAGCTACAAAGTCCCAGCTGGGTTCTTTGAAAACATATAGACGCTCACAGGACTTTAGGACACAGCTGTCTGCTCGGTGATGTCTCTCTTCAATCATATAAGCCTTAACTATTCATTCTTACCATTTGAAGCCCGTTGACAATATGCAGTTGACTGTGTCGCGTTTCACCACAGCACAAATATTAACTTGAAATGTTCCCAGTACAGCGGGTGATCTTGCTGGTTTTGGAACGGTTAAAGCTCCAGTAAGTGGCACTGGTGGCATAAGAGGGTCAGAGGTGAGACACAACATATTTACATTTAAACTTATCATTGCCTGAAAAAGTGGACGTGAAGCCACATTATCATCCAGTTTGAGTTTTGTTTCAGCAGCCTCAGTCTTCTTTTGGCTCCAATGTGGTTTTCACCATCCTGAGGGAAATATCTAGTTTGCTAAATGTTCAATTAACTGTCTCAACCAGCTGGTCACGAACTTCACGAACTGCCTCTGGAAACTGTTGATGAGAGCCGAGGGACTGAACCATGCAGAAAATGTGCCACAAAGCCAAACCAATGTACTGAAAGTGTCTTAAAGGCACTGCAGAGCTGCTGTGTTTGGGTGTATATTCTCTGCTGGTTTGTCGTGAACCCCTTTCAGGTGTTTGCAACATTTAAATCAATCAAGTCCTCCACTTTAAATGACAAAATAAAGTTTACTCAAGTATGTGGAAATATTTGCCAGTGCCTTCTAAAACCATCACAGATCAGTTTAATAATCTAAGAAGGCTATGGTTAAGGTGAAGTTAGGTCTTGGCTCAAACTCGACTTTGTTAGATGAAGAGAGGTCAAAGCTTGGATTGATCTGGTCTGTCCTGGAATTACTTTGTTAGCATGAGGACCTTTGTCGTCATGGTGACGGTAATATACCACGTTGTTAAGATTAAGGAACGGTCATGGTCATGGTTAAAAAAGCAACAACAGTAACTGTTGGTTGGAAACTGTTGGTGGTGGAAAAGGAAGAAAACAGCAGCTGTTGGTTTCCTGGCACAGTCCTCATGTTGACCTATCCAAAAACCACAACCTCCTCTGTCTATGTGGCTCTACAGTAACACCATCCAACCTCGCTCGAGAACTGACTGAGGCAGCCGTCTCATTTTATTCAGTGTTAACAGAAATACACTGATCAGTGCAGGTTACAAGCAAGAACTCTTTCAAAGTTCTTAGAAGTTGTAGTTCCCTTAAAACAACCTTTCAGATACATCACATTTCTTTTACCCCCACTGGGTTTGACTGTGTGGCAACATCTAATCCTCCTTACAACTGCACCATGTGACGATAACTTTGTATCCAACATATTCATAGTGTATAATACATATATGTATGTATATGTATACGTATATATGCTACACACACAAACATATACAAAATTTGTGTACCGTACTAACTACGTATACTAAATAAGTTTCCTATATACAATACATGTAGTGCATAGAGACAGAGCATGTCCCAGATACAAAAAAATATTCTGATGTCTCAGTGACTGAGTTTAGAGAGGACAATCTCAGAGTAATAGCAACATAGAAATGATGTGGCTCGTAATCAATTATCCATTTAAAATGTGTCATTAGAGCCAGAGGCTAAACAACTGAATAATTTAGATATTTAATATGTAATACAAACTACATATTTGCAAATAACACACTGTAGGTACGCCTATCTAAGTATATATCATATGATCAGATCAGTGAGATAATGTAGCTAAGTACTGTAATTAAAGTAGTGTACGTAAGTACAAATCTGAGGGGCTTAATGCCATGTTTTTTAAAACTCAGTGGGTTGTGAGGGAGCTCTGATCGGAAAATGTGAGAAAGTACAGTTTGTAACTTTTTCTGTCCTGTCCTGTGAGCCCCCATTAAGTTTCCCATTTGCTCAAGGCAATTGAAATACCACAAGACCTTTCAGCATAAGTTAGACAGGGATGTCTTCCTCCATTGTCTCTCTGAGAGCACTGATACAGTACCTCTGTGTTCATCTCTTCAATCTTCATCTTCAGAGTCTACTGTGTCTCCTCTTCGCCCTCCCTCTGGACACTTACCCTGCAGCAGCTTCCTCTACTGCAAACTAGTGAAAATTCTCCACACAACTCCAAATGCCCTGATATACAACTCTGTGCGAGTTCAGGGTCATTTGTCTCTCTGAATGTTGGGCCTTTGTCCAAAGACAACAGATATAGCTTTTTTTTCCGAAAAGATCAGCAACACTATGCTTGAATTATTGCTCTATACTAGACAGAGGACTGGATTAATGTTTTATAGGGCATGTAGGTGTTGGGGTTTAATTAATTGATCTAGAAATATCTGTAACATAAAATGAAACAACTGAGCAACATGTGAGGGGAATGATGGCACAAGGGTAAAGAGTGGGATTTCCCATGTTCAGTGTTTGATTCCCATGCTTCTGATCATAAAATGTAATTTCTGGCGGCGACACGGTTTACCCCACCCCTCTCTTCCCCCCACACCCTCCCACCCTAGACTTATCAATTTGATCTCTTTGATCTATTTCTTAATGAAAGCCTACAGCCAAAAGCATCAGGACCAATCCACTGAAGTTCTGCGAACTCTGCAGCAGCAATGCACTGCAGCGTTCTACTCTGAAAAAGAGATTTTTTCCTCCCCACATGGAAGAAAGAATCATTTAAGGATAAAGAACTTTTTTTTTCTTTTCAGAATCAAGGTAATACAATGAACAGATGTCCATATGTATAAAATGGTTTTCTTATTTTTAGGCTATATTCTGTTCTCTGCATCATGTCTGTGTAAGAATTTTTTGCTCAAATAATTCTACTAAAACTACTGCTAAAGTAAAAGTATAACTTTAAAGATGTACTCACTATGTAGAAAAATGGCTCCTGTGTGTTTTACATATTATATGCTGACGCAGTGTTTTATGAGCAGGATTTCACTGCTTGTTTGGTCAAGATGAAGTAAATATTAACTTTTTCATGGCCTGTTTGTCTTAATCTATAACAGAGCATCATGTTTTAAAGGCTAAGCTAATTTTTGAAAGCCTTATTCTGAAGAGTTAACGGAACTGTAGCCAGCACAAAGCTAAACATACTGTAATTTTAAGATTGCAGCAGAGTAGAGATGTGAATCAACATAAAATTACAACTATCTGAAATATTGTACTGTCCTTGAGTAAAAGTACTTACTAACATTCCACCTCTGAAGTTCAGCCAAATCAAATAGAAGGCCTTGGCAGGGTCATTTCATCCATTCAGTCTTTTCAGTGAGAAATTCTATCTCTATTTTTTCTGTTTTACAACAAGTATAAACAAAAAAACAACATATATTCACGCCCCTATGAACTCATTGACATTTATTTCAAAATCATTTAAAAAGAAATGGCTACAAGTCAATCTGCTCTCTGATGTAATCAATAAAGAGACACCAAATCTGAGCAAGTGTACAAGATGAGTCAGGTGTGGCGTGTGAAGCTGTCCTTTAACTTTGCCAGGTCTTTCCCTGTTACTCGTGCTTGACAGCGTGAAGTGATGCATTCCTGTCGTTCCTGCTAGTTGAGTCATGCGGTGCAGTTCGTTCCCAAACATTACCGGTTGAGATCATGAGCAGCACCTCCCGGGTGAGTCGATCGGAGTTGTACTCGGTGCTTAAAAATAAACACGAGCAGTTCTCAGATTTCAAGGCTGCCAAATAGAAATAGTCAGTGAGTCAATGGGTAAACTCATCTTTGTAGCAGCAAGGTGTGAGCCTGCTCATTCAGGGGCATTGAACGCATCATCTAAAGGAGAGGATAAGAGGCTTTGAAACAGACTGTACTGTGACTCAATGGAGCTGAGAGCAACATCAGAGATTTCACTGGAAGGGACTACAGATCAGCTGTGGTCTGTCCATACAGCCGCACACATTATCTCGCATTCCACCAGTCGGATTTTTCAGAAACATCAGGGAATTATGTAAACCCTCCCAGCTTCAGTCTTGGATTTATAAAATTGTACCAATTAGCCTAAGTGGGGCACTAGAGGAACTGCGTTCTTGCATTTTGCCATTTTGTCTCCAATACGTGTCACGCACAGCATCCCAGACACCAGCAATTCAACAAAACGGAACAGCATGAATGAAAGCGTGCGTCTCCAAACACATGGATTGAAACGTGTTTGATCCTGATAAAAATGTGGGGACATGAGGTTTCCTTTTTTTCCCCCTGCAAACAGGATTCTCCTGCCCAAAATCACAAACACATGATAACAGACGGATCATATTTAATGCTTCAGGAGACAAGGCGATGGAAAGAGCCATGTGCAGAGTAGGAATGAATTAAAACACTGGTGCCGCCTTTTGTGTAACCTTCTCAGTTAGAAGAAACGCCTCCAACTTCCGCCGCCTCACCTGTCCCCCTGTGACCCACCCTGTGATAACATCTGTCAGCTGTCAAAAATACAGCAACAGAGCAGCCTTTTATCACACTGTCTCTGCGCCACACTTGTCTTGATAGGAGTCATAGGGTGTCACCTTGAATAGAACGTAACACTTGAAGATAAACACTTCAAATACGCATAGAGACGCTATTTTCCTCTCCCCGTCTGTCTGCTTTTCTTCGAGGGCACTCACATTGTGTATGGCCTACATTGCCAGCTCCAGCGAGGATCCAGAGCAGACAGGACATTCGTCATACTCTTCTCTGTCCTCCTTTACGTGCATGTGGACTTCGCAGATTGCATGGCAGGATGACAGGGTCTGTGATAATGTTGCTGCAGAGGACGGCAGCACAGATCCTCCACTGGCGGACACAACCCGCGGCCCGCTCTGACCTCTCTGAACTCAACCCGCTCCCCCTCTCCTGGTTCTTGGCTCCGGCTGTGAAGCTTAACCTGTGTGTCCCCTTAATCCTGCTGCCCCATCACACATCAGCAGCTGTCCTTACAGTGAGAACGCATTCAGGAGTGTCTAATTATTACAGATATTGTAATTCTCAATCTGTAGGGTGGATCTGCTGCTTTTTAATTTGAATGGTTTCGTTTTGAGTCATGGTGTTTTCTGGATTTCCTAATTACAACATTATGCATGACTCCACTCTTGATTGTTATTCTGTGCAATTACTTGCTGTGGGTGTGTTCTCTCATACACACAGGTACTGTTCAGCTTGATGGAAGTGTTTTGCTGCCAGGGAGGTCTGCTCACGGCATACATTGCAAACTTGTGGTGCACCACTGCCCCCCTGTGGACTGTAGAAAAAAACATGAGGTGGGGGGGGACCTCATTTCACCCCAAAGCAAACTGCTGGCTGCTTCAAGTCTTCTTTTGAGACAGATTTGTAACGCTGTCTACCTTTACCCGTAGCCAATCTACAGATAATGATGCAAATTACAAAGAACGTGAGAGTAATTTTAATCTTTCATAAGTATGAGTTTGTATGAGTTGTTTTTGTCTTAACTCATCTAAACTTTTTAGGTCATTGTGTATGTGTGGTGACTGGATAACTCAACTAGATAAGTGTTCCCAACCCAGGTTTTCTTTACTGCATATCATCCTCTCACCCTGTAACTGACTGGTGACCTATGTGCCCTCCTTTTGCCCAATGACAGCTGGGATATGTTCCAGCACCATGCGGCCCTCTGAGACAGGATAAACAGTACAGAAAATTGACAAATGGATGTATAAAGTGTCAAAACTGAACTTATATGAATCACAGATACGATCTTACAAATCCAAGAAACCACATTGATCCATATGTTGAGTGTAGCACAATGTGACTATTTTTTAATGAATTTTTAAGCTCAGAACATCATGAAAGTATCCCTCACAAATCTTACATAAAACTAGAACAAATCCAGATGACTAAACATATAAACACAGTTGTTTAGATTAACAGATTGAATAAACACCATTCAAATATAAGAAAATTGACCTCTGACTTCAGTTATGCAGTGTCTTGGTGCAGATGTTATATTTATAAACTAATTATATTCATTACGTTACCATTATAACTATGGGTGCTATATTTAGTCACACTCCTTTTAAGATGATGCTTCAAGCTGGGAGGTTCATTTTGATATGCTGATAGCTATTTGGTGTATATTATGAAGTTATGATATTTTTACATTTTATGAGCCACACAACTGTTTGGTATGCTGAGTTTTGAATAACAGGAAATATCTAAGCGAGGAGCTGGGACAGCCAGGGAGTAATATGTTGCAGCAACCAATTCTGGAAGGAATTAAAAATAAAAATGAAACTGGGGATCAGCTTGCCTACACCAGCAAACGTTTCCCTCGCTCTCTCTCTCTTGGCCTCCCTGGGGGATCGACACATGGCTCCTCACCGGTGCTGGAGAACATCAACAGCAGCCTTGTCCCTTGGGTGGGTGTGTATGTGTGTGTGTGTGTGTATGTGTATGTGTGTGTGTGGGTTTTGTTTTTGTTTTGTTTTTTTCACTCTCCCTAATTAGCATGTGCGTCATGGCAAGGGTACACGTGCACATTCTCAGCAACAAAAGACCTTACTAAACCCAATCAACAGAGTCTATAAATGAGACCACTCCAAAAAAAAAAAAAAAGTGTATCGCCATTATCAAAGGGAACGATCACTTGTTGACAGAAGCAGCGGAGAGCTTGTCTTGAGGCCGCACCCACCAAGCAGTCAGTGTCCTCCCAGTTGCAAAGTCCCAGCTGGGCAAACCCTGACCCAAAGCTCTCTCATAACACACAAATGCCCGCAAGACATCTCAGTAAGCACATTAGTATGTGTGCCATAGAGCTGCATGAACTATTTGTGTATTTTTGTATCACTGAAAAGTAAAATATGCTAAAGATGAGTTAAAATGGTATGCCAGCCCTGCATTAAAAAAAATGTGTGTATACTGGATGCCCAGGGATTGTAAGAAAAGATGGGCAATGCATTCATACTGAAAACCTCATTCAACTTCCCTTTTTAACTTTTTTTCCTATTCTTCATTTTCTCTTTTTGTGTACTAAGCTTTTATAGCATTCACTGCTTTGGGCCATCCTCAAACCCTTAGGAGAACTGACTAAAGGCCAACTCCTGCATATCGCTGCTGAAGTGAAAGTATGGCGTTTGGGATACTGCCTTCATCTGTTTGTCAAAAGCGAATCCAGATCAAAGATAATGTCTGTATTTTTGACAGAGTCCTTTGGGAGAACTGTGCTGCCACTGAAGTTGAAAGAGAGGCTGATAAGTAAGTTCCTGTGGCCTAGAATTAGCATTTCACTTTTATGCGTTGAAAATAAACTTCTTTGTTGTCCTTTTTGTATTTGTGGGTGTGTGTGAGTGTGTTGTTGTTGGGGAGACATGAAACATTTAAGTGCTCAAAGATTTTACCGTAGCAGTGTTGTATCACCTGGACTGTCTAAGATGTCACAACAAGAGACATTCTCATCTTTGTCTTTACGGGGTCAGCTTCCTGCCAGCTAGAGCCGAGTTCATCAGTCTGCCCCAGAAATGCAATCACACGCTGTATCCATTCGCAGAGCCATCAGTCAGACAAAATGTATCTTCTATAAATGAAAGGAACACTATTGTTGTTGTTTGCTTGAATACGTTCCCATTTCACAGGAAGATCAAACTGCGTGGCTCCAATTATCAACTTTAACATGGGTGTGACTGAAAATCCTGGGTTAGTAAATATGGGTGAAAAATAAAGGTACTCTGTTAGTAATAAAATAAGTTAGATGCTTGGAAATGCATGTTCCAAAGCCTTAGAACTAAATGCAGAAATGCAGAAATCTCTACTATGCAGTAGCTACACAATTTATTTATATTTTAAGTTCAAACAGATTAACTTTCTATTGACTAATCAATCAATCATTTGAAAAGCAGTAGACACTGAAGAGAAGATAATCCAGTGTTGAATAAATCAGACAAGTACAGAAATACACCAAAGAACACTTGTCTTGTCTTATCAATGTCAGAGAAGTCGCTGTCAACACATTCAGTTAACTTTCTGCCCTCAGAGGTTCAACTTCTGCAGCATTTATTGACAGTATTTTATTGCATAAATCTAACTCGGCATGTTATAAAACAGGACATGAATGGCAAATTTCCCGATGTGAACCCTCGTCGATCAGCTCACCTCAAGGCCTAATGAAGTCAACACAAGATTGCAGCATGTCATGGAGCTAGTGCAAAGGGCTGCGGCATCATCAGCGTCTGCTCATCAGAGCTGCCACTGAAGGAAAGCAGAGCAGAGATGTGTGAGATAAAAGTTTGATTTGAGTGTCTGTGAAACTTCAGACACTTTGAGCCGCGACACTCACTCAGTGTCATCCGATGAAGAAAGACAGATGTTGAGAAAATATCACTGTAATACATGTATAATCTCCCCATACTTAAAGATGTGTTTGAGTTTAATATTCCAATCAACAATCATCATTAGAGAATATTATGAATACTATGATCGAAGGAATACCTAAAAGTCTAACAAAGAGACATAAAGAAAAAGTGTTTTAGTAGTGTTTTTGTAGTATGATTAGCTGGTTCTTATTTCTACCTGTAGTGCAATTATTATTATCATTATTATTATAATTATTATTGTTGTTGTTGTTGTTGTTGTGACTACACTTTGGGCAGTCTCAAAATGACTGTGTATTAAGTTCATGTAGGGATTTCTATGACCAAATAAGAGCGTGTCAGCTACACATTTAATATGTTGTTGTGGTTACTTTTATTCACTATACACCATGCATGTTTTCTTCAGATATTAACAAGAGTTTTATTTTGAAAAGAACAAACGGAAGTGTTTTTCATTCCGGTTCCGGTCAGTAACCGGAGCTAGCAGGAGTTACTAAAATCAGCAAAACTTTCACTATTTTTTTTTTTCTTTAAATCTCGCTAGCTGTTGTCTGGTAGCTCGGGCACACTGCTGGAGGTTTCGCTGCGTCATTGTTGTAAAATCAGCTTCAACGTCCTCCAGCCTGTAACCGAAACTAAACTTCCGGGTCTCAGCTGACCTCCGCATGGCGCCGCTCCGGGTCCTCTGTGTTCACGGTTACCGGCAGACCGGAGCCTCGTTCCGGGAGAAGACCGGAGCTCTGCGAAAGCTGCTGAAGAAACAGGTGGAGCTGGTTTACCTGAGCGCACCGCACAGTGTGCAGCCGCAGAGCAGTGAAGGTGGGTCGGCCTCCTCTTCACCTGCTGCAGGAGAAGAACACGGAGAGACATATTATATTATAAGTATATAGATTCAATTAAACCTACACAAACATAGGTAAAGAAACTAAAGTTAAGTAAAGACAGGTGTGACATAACTTGAATATAGTCATGCTTGTAACGTCTTTAGTAAGGTAGTTTAATGTTTATTTACAATTTTGTTTAAAAAATTTAAATTAGCTGTAGTCTGATTAATTTGTCTGTGATCTAAAAATAACTTTGTGCCTGTATGCAAACCATTTCAACAACATGTCATGCAAAGTTCAGATACATGTGGATCTCAAATTGAAACCAAAAACTGCACAGATATAACTTTGTACAGAAATTTAAAGAATACAAAATAATAAGTAGATGCTTAACAACTTTGATGCTCTAATAACAAATTCAAGCTTGTGATACAAGAAATACATTAAATGTTTTTTTTATTTATGTCCAGATGTAAAGATTCATTTTAAGATATTTTTAAGTTGCTTGAGAAAATGAAAAAATAATTTGACAGAGTAGATAAACCCTACTGTTTTTTCAGATGCTCCAGAAAAGGAGAATGGTTCAAACCCTGGACCCGGAGGTGAGGAGGACCCCAGGGGATGGTGGTTTTCTGACGTCCAGGCTCGGAGTTTCAGCGCTCACCAGCAGTGTGAGGAAAGCCTGGGACTGGACGAGAGCGTTGCGGTTGTGAGAGATGCGGTGAAGGTCCAGGGTCCTTTTGACGGCATCCTGGGCTTCAGCCAGGGAGCAGCTTTTGTGGCCATGCTGTGCTCTCTTCAGGAGCAGAACCTGGAGCCAGACTTCTGCTTTCGCTTCGCCATCATCGTCGCCGGTTTCCGCAGCGCATGCAGGGAGCACCAGAAGTTCTACAGCTCTCCCCTCCAGCTCCCCTCCCTGCATGTGTTCGGACTGGAGGACCGAGTCATCCCTGACAGCATGAGCAGGGAGCTCCTCCCCTCCTTTCAAGACCCCCAGGTTCTCACACATCCCGGTGGCCATTTTGTTCCTGCTGCATCTGCTCACAGACAAACCTACCAGGACTTTCTCAAGAGGTTCCAGTAAGAAACGAACGTCAGGTGCTGAGTACTGATATATGTGAACAAGACTCAGGCATTTTAATATGGCTGGGGGATGTTGATTATTTAATTTTCAAAAAGAATATATCAGGCTATAACGCAGTTGATTTCAGAGCCACTGTGAGTTATAACACCAAGATCAGAGTCACAACCTGCTTTGACCTGAACCATCCAAACCAGCACAATGACTCCGGTCCTTCTCAGGGAAGATGTGTAACAGACAATAAATCAAGTAACAGTTGCTTATTTAATATATTCTTGTCTCTCTCTGTCTTTTTGTGAGCCGTGTAACATCTTTGATAACGTTCTCCGTTGTTCTTGTAAAGTGTTATTAATCACTGACCTCACATGGACTCGGGGATTGATGATGAGAATCGATGGAGATAATGAGATAAAGGCCTCGATGTACTTCCAACAGTTAAACATCTTTAAGCAAAAGTGTCTCACCCTGCGTTTGGATGGACTTATGGCCTCCCGCTCCCCGCACGTTCTCTTTTAAGAACTGTGTCTTTCTGGTGCACCTGTTCCCTCAACACAAACCTCCTGGAAAGCATCCATAGTGTTGCACTCTGTTGCTGTGTTGTGTATGAAAAAGGAGAGTCCAGACCTCGGCACACGTGGCTAACAGTAGCTTGACTGCAGGACTGTTTTTCGGAAAGTTACAAAAGTCTCAGACTGCCCCCCCCCTCACCAATTCCGCAGAAAGTTTCGGACACTGTAACTTGATCCAGCACTTTGTTTGAAGTGTACTGAGGCCTTGGAGACAGATTGGCAGATGGCAACAATCAGTTTGTTGAATTTGTTTGGAAAGTAAATGAACATCAGGAAATATTATAAATGACTCATTTTACAGGAATAAGCGTGAATGTATCGTACTTTTTTCCTCAACTGTGATCTCAGTTGTCAAAATCTAAAAAATGTTCTCCCCTTTATTTAAAAAAAAAAACAAAAAAAAACAGGTCTACGCCAGAAGAGGACTGACATTTTTAGGTCCTGGGAACACTCTGCCATGATTGTGGAAAGTTATGACAAGAATTTTATATTAGAGCCACAGTGGAAAGTGTGATTGAATAAGTCATATTTTGCTCAACATAGCACTGCAAACGTACTCATGTGATATTGAGACAGCCGTGTACCAAACAGATCCAGAATTAATTCTTCCAATTGAATGTACACAGGGAGGAAATTTTAGATTTTAACACAATAAATGCTCAAACAAGTGTTGGAGTTGTCTTCATGCATCGATGTGTGTTACTTTTGTACCTATTGAATTTGCATCGCAGCGTAGTGACGTAGAGGTGCTTGATTTTAGATGTTGCGTGAGGTTGCCTGCTCATATACGGACGGGCAGACAGGTTCATGTACACACACAAATGCACAAAGTTCAAGGACATGTTGTTCTTTCATAGCTGAAGCATGTGCACGTCAGACTGCACTTATTCAATTGTTTCCAGATGTGCGCTCTCTCTCTTCTCTACCTCTCTCTCTGTCTCTCTCTCTCTATCCCTTTCCTATTTGCTTTCATCTCCCACCAGCCTCTACCTCACTTCGAACTCTCCCCAACATCCTCCTCCGTTCCACACATCCTGTGTGTCATCAGCTTTGGGCGCAACGTACCCCATCGCATGTCCACCACGCTCATGACATTGGACGAAAATAGTTGTGTTTGTCTGGACACCTTAAAATCCACTCCTGATCTAAAAACTACAGACATCCATGGGCTGTTGCGGGCTGTGCTCTTTCGCCTTACAGAGGATAAATTCCACGAAGCAACTCCTATTCAGCATCAACTCCCTCTCTGGTAAACACACACTCTGGCTCCCTCAGATCGATCCATCTTAATGTTTAGAACAAGTCACCTGTTTAAACATCTAATGAGCCGTCACTGCCCCCATCTCCCCACGCACACACACATCACTGCTCTGTGCTCTCCTTTCACCAGCATAGCACTCATATTCACTCTCTCCTGTGCTCCCCTGTGGCCCTTGTGTCCCTCCAAGACCTTGCAGCAGACACACACACACACACACTCATACACATGGTTTTGATAACAAGTAAAGAGGAATGGAGAGAGTGAGCGAGCGAGGGAAACAGTAAAAGAAAAACACAGAGGGTCACTCTTGCCAGTAAGTTTTACAACAGAGCCGTGACTCTCTTCTCAGGAATCCGTTCCCCCTGTTGCACAACAACCGGGAAATAATGGAATGAGAGACAGAGACAGATGAGGGTGGAGTTATTCTCCCCTCTCTACCCCTCTCCCTCTCCCACCCTGCCTCTTTCTGGCTGTTGCGGTTAAAAAGCGAGAGTAAGGGCACATTCAAGTTTTTCTCCCCGATTGAAGGATCACTTTTTCCCTCTTCACCCCCTTACCCACCCCACCCCTGGTGGAGAATTGGGGATGGAGCAGGGGGTGGGGGGGGCAGAGGGGTGTGTCAGAGCACAGATGGGCTCTATTTTGATTATGGAGCGTTTGTTGTTATGGGAGACCGAAGGAGGGGAGGGGCCGCGTGGTGCGTGCGTCTATATAAGACTTGGACTTAAACTCCAAAGAGCCTGGTCATCCCATGGCCCAGGCCGGTCCGCACTCTGACTAAGCTGACCAACTTGTCACAACAGCTTCCACTGCTGACAGCTACCACTGGAATACTCTGTGATTACAAGACATTCAGCAGAAGACTTTACCTGACCAGCAACTTTTGGATTTACATGCATGTTTTGCAGCTGTTCGTCGGTACTTTTTTAAAAAAAATTGCCATCTTTGTAATCTGCAGTGTTTTCATCCTAACAAAGAGAAGAGGCTGAAGAACAGAGGGACTGTGGCGTAGTTTGTATTTTTGGCCAGATTTTCAAAAGATGGATGCCGAACTGATATTTATATCAGTTAATTTAGGCCTACGCATGCCTGTGTGTGTTTATCTGTGTGTTAAATTGGTATGCTCGTATGGGTGGATGTGATGTAACTTTATGTTGGATGTTTTCCAGAGGTATGGCCTGTGTCCAGCACCACATGGGAGTCAGCCATGCCTCTCCTGCTTCCTGTATTTGTGTGTGTTTGTGTGTGTCTTTGGGTCGGTGTGTTTGCCTGTGACTAGGTGCGCGCCTGCCTAGTTTGCATAGAGAAAGAAAGTAACCTCGTGATGAGAGGGCTGGTTAGATGCGCGGTGTGTTTGACGCGTGTGATGTGTGATGACATGTGAAAGAGGGTACAGAGGGAGTATATTTAGAGTTGTCAGTCGAATTGCTATTTAAAGAACGGAAAAGTCAGGCGAAGTCAGTTGGTGTCAGCTAATGACACAAAACTGCACAATAAAGAAATCCACGCTCCAGCATCGGTGTGATATCAAGGCCCAAACTACTGGCAGTGGGTGGTTTTGTGTGTGTGTGTGTGTAGTGAGTGTGCATGCGTGGGTGTGTGTCTGCGTGTGTTTTTTCCTCCATATGGGTGTGATTTGGTCATTTGTTATTCCATGCTTGCATACTCACACACTTCTGGTTTTCTTCTGTGGTTTTCTTGTTTGTGTGGACAAAGTGTACTTTAACTTTGGCCAAAACTTGAGTCTGGCTTCTCACCCTCATCCAGTCACCACATTCTTTCTATCTGTGCCTCTCACTGATATCAGACATACGACATGTTGTCTTTTTATTTGTGTAATGGCTGGGTGGTCACCTGGGAAGCCTCCCTGTTAACTTTGCAGATTTGATCCCTTGCAACACCCTGCCTGTGATTGGACGCTTGGCCCGGTCAATGTGGGTGTGTCTGATTCAAACTATCGCTTTAATACCAGATGGGAGTATGTTCCAGAGGTTGTGTTGATCGATGACGGAGGAGGCGTAGGGGTGAGCTGAGGACACAGCTGAGGCCGTCTGAAGTTAGGGCAGCGGCCGTTTGATGCATGAAGTCATCGGCAGTCGTTTTGTCTGCCCGTGTGCTTTACTGGACTGTTTTAGAGGCCGTGGCTGGGCCCTGGCAAAGACAGCTGTGGTTTGGCTGTCCCTCTAGGTGCCTAACTGACACTACTGGGGTAAATATTAGTCATCGTGACTACGGAGGAGGCCTGTGGTCGAGTCTGGATAACGGAGAGAGAGAGGCAGAGCGAGAGAGAGAGAGAAAGGCATGTCTTGGCTCACGTATTCCAAAAATGCGAAGACTGTTGCACAATCTTGTTTGGTTTCAGACAATTATTAAGAGGTTTGGAGAGTGAAAAAGGGACATCCTGAGTCTTTTTGCTGTGCTGGTGCAGCTCAATGATGTCTATAGAGGAATGCTGTTAATGCTCTGCATTCAAATCTAAACAGTAACACTGAGGTAACAACCATAACAGAAGTCATAAAATCTTGATTTGTTTTCAGTTTCTCAGCCTTAGACTGTTGAATTGTGAGATGTGGATTCAGGGTTTAAGACTGATGTGCTTATAATTATTTAATGTTAAAGGCTTTCTTGTTTTATTATAATTGCATAAATTGATTTTATCTGTGCCATTTTTTGAAATCAATTTCAAATGAATGAGATTGAATGATCCAAAGAAGTGATAAGCAGTTGACCTGCACTGTGGTTTGACTGTGTGCATGTGCGTCTGTGTGTGTCTGTCAGGTAACTTCTCAAACTTCTCAGCCCTGAACAGTAAGAGTTTATGTGCTGTTATTCCTCTGTCAGCACATGAGCTTTTACGGTGCAGGGAGGCAGAGGACAAACAGCAGTTCATCCATCTCTTCTTTCTTTTCTTCTCTTTTGTTTGCTTTTCTTCAGTCGGTCAGTGCACAGCAAATACACTCAGTGACACTTTATTAGGTACATCTGTACAATCTAATGTAATCCAATACAAACTGATGTGCCATTAAGTTTACTTTTATGATGCCTATAATGTTTTTTACACAGTCACAGAAATGTTAGTTTAATTATGCGTTGTAAAATTGAGGTCATGGTTAGTGGTAATATTGTACTGGACTTGTGTTTCTGCTATTCATATTTTTAAATAGGGAGGACAAAAAAATATAAACACCTCTCAGTATAATGCAGTCCACTAAAACAGCACCATTAACTGTGACCCGTTACATGTTTCACATGAAGTCAACAAAACCTTTATTTATAGCAGAGATGATCGAACAGGTGTGGCTGATAAAGTAGTCAGACAGTGTATGTCGCCATTATAGAAGATCACAGACAGGTGATGTGTGGCAGATATGTAATGCAGAAGACACAGTTTTCTGTCCATGAACTTCTGCAAGCCCTTGATTAGTAGGCTGTGTAGTGGAAAGGTTCTTTGTGCTGACTTTTTGCTGGAACATTTTTTACTTTTATAAACTCCACCTGTCTGTGGAGTGTTTGGTAAGCTGCCACTCATCATTTTAATGACACGATTTACCTCACTGTCATGCTGGTGATGTTGAAAGGCAACTATCCACAAAACACTGAAAAATGTTTTTCATTTTTGTTTTATTTCATTCAATCAGATGTCTTTGGTTGCACTTAGAAAATGTTAACTGCTAGAAACTGATGACAGAGACTAATCTTGTCCTGTAGAGGGCAGAATAACTCCGGCTATAACACAGTGGTGCTTGAGGACGAGTTTATCAGGGACTAGTTCACTGTTTGTATGATTGTTTGTTGTGAGCATGCCTTGTGTGCATGCTTACATGTGGGTCAGCCCACCTGTGTGGGGCCCGGTGTGTGGTTTGCATCTGCCTGGAGGTTACAGCATTGCCCACTGGGAATTCCTTGCTGTGCTGCTTTGAAGTGAAGCCGCTGATAAACAGAGAGTGGAACAGGTGTTGGAGCCGGCTGACTCATCCGTTCAGCGTGTGCTCTTTGCATATATTACTGTACTCAATGAGCAAACCATAAAGAAGCACATTATACCTAATAAAGCACAAGTGAAAAGCTAAATGTGTCCATTTGTCTTATTGCATACTTCTTAAAGTTTGTTCAAAGTATCAAATAGATTTTGTAGTGTGTATTATTGTGATATACATAATTACCAAAATACAGTCATTTTGTTATCTTATCAGGGGTCTTGAACACATTAACATCCATGAAGAAGTCAAAGAGATAACTCAAATGCAAACTTAATTCTCAGCTGCAACTTAACTTTTTTCCCTTCCTGACGACACCTGCCCCTAACGACCATGGCTGTAGACTGTTACCATGGTGCTGTTGCTAGAGTAACAATCTAAAGCCACGGTCACCATGGAGACAGCAGGGGGGAGGAGGAGCTGGAGTTGGCATGGTAACTGGAAACTGCAAGGTCTCATTGGTTTGAGCAGGGATGTTACGCACTTACATGGTGTAGGACTCCCCCAATGCAAGCCCACACAGGTTTCCTTCCTGAGCAGGAAAAAAAGAGACTCTCAGCACACACAGTTAGATTCAGCTGTCAAGTCAACCATCTTAAAAGCTCAGAACTGTATTCCCACAGTTTCTGCATGTTCTCGTCGTCTTCAGCGTGGCATTTGGTGCATTGCCAGGCTTCAGTAGCCATGACTGTAGACTGTTACTGTACTGTGACACTGTATAAGCAGTAAGCAGTCTAAAGCCAAGGTGCTGATGCTCTGGCCTGGTTAGGAGGATGGGCAAGAAGGACAGTTACTTCCCATGTAGAAACCTGCATCAGCAAAAAGAGGAGAAGATATAGGTATAACATTACTTGAGTTAAACCTGACATGATTCCCCAGAGGTGGATCATAATCAATTCTCATTGACCAGGAGAATCCCAGTTCTCCACACATGGCTTCAGTTGTGGCTATATCACCACCTCTGCATCGTTATTTGTGAACATATGCAGTTAGTGTTAAATAGTAATGTGTTGCTGTCTTGAAGTGAAGGCTATCCAAAGTGAGCTTTTACTGTTATACTCAAAGCTGGAGTTGAATGTAAAACAAATACACTCTGGTCAATTGGCAATCATATGCGATGATGAAGTTCTTGTAATGGACTCATTTTGATAGCTGGTTTCTTTTTTACTCAGAGACTGATTGACTTGTGTGATGACATTGGGGATGTAAATCTTTAACTGACAAGACAGTAAAACAACAAGACTAGTAAACAATATATTAATAACACTAGCACCAATTAAAAAGGTTTTTGTCTCTTTTTATACAGATGATACCATTATTTACCTCAATGTTTCAACAGCTTAACGGGCCATCTGTAATGTCCCAGAATGTTTGACTACTTTCCTAAAGTAGGAAAGAAATAATTCATCTTCCAGAGAACCAAGCATTCAACAAATAATATTTTCTTACTGATCTGCCAGTCAATCAGTCAGGCAAAGGAACAAAGTGTAAGACGTCAACATTTGTGATAAAAAATTAATTAAAAAAATTCTACAAATATACTCAGTCATCTAGTTGATATTTTTATCTAAGAGCCAAGAAAACTTTATAAACATGTTTTTTTTTAAAAAGGAAAAAATCCTTTGGCAAGATTGGCATTAGGCATCATCCACCCACTGTTTTTCCCTGTCTGTGACCTAGTTAGTGTTTATATGTGTGCAAGGCTGCCTGAAGATAGAGTGAGAGAGCACAGAGTGAGCAAGGCAGAGAGGCAACAAGAGAGAAGGAGAGAGAGATCTATTAAAGTGTATTCAACTACTTTGATAATATCAAATCATCTTCTACACTGTTTTAACGGCTGCCTTCCATCAGGTTGAGAATATGTTGAATATGTGTATGATCACTGCACTATATATGTTCAAGCAGCCTCAAACATAACATAATTGAGTTAGATTTGTAGAATATTAACCACTTTATAATTAATTTACTGGCAATTCAAATAACTTGAAAAGTTCAAGGCAACTTTTTCTCTCTTTCTAAGTCTTTAGCTACTGTGTTTTGGGCCCTTTAACCTGGATCTGTGCCTGATTAGATCTGAGACTTATCTCCACTCAGGGACTAACTGGCCAACTGCAGGGGACATTTTATAGTATTAAGACGACAAAACACCAGTCAAGCAGCTATCTCTAGGAGAACTACGACATAATTGTCGAATCTGATCATCATGTAAGGACCTTTGAGTTTTCCCTTTTTGAATGGCGTTTCATTCTTTGCTCGAGGAAAAGGGTTTCTTCTTCATAAGAGCGTCTCTGCAACAGGTTCTCTCTCATCTGTTTCAGCACCACGGCGCGGGAACAGCGACACGGCGGCTCTGTGGCTCGGCGCTGTCCGCGGTGCTGAACCGGAGAGGGCTCTCCCTTTTACCCAAGACCTTATTTCCCTTTAAAAATACTACTTTGGATTTTACCTCTGTTCTAAACGTCTAAACATCTGCCTGTACGTATCGCACTGCGCCTATTTCTACCGTGTGTCCTAATGAACCGTGTCTGAAGGGGGACCACGGGCTCTGCGGGTCTCTGCTCTTCTCACCCACTGGATGTTGGTCAGGTGACGAATACCGTCACGCGCCTCAGTGCTCGACGAGTCACACGCCCGAGGGGTACGGGCATATGACGTCACATCGCGAGCAAACCAATCGGCTCGCGTCCTATTCTGCCGTCTGGCTTATCAGAGCGCGTGGGCAGTGGCTTGGTCTGGCTCGGTTTCCATGGCACCGGGGAGAAACCGCTCCGGTGGTGTGGGCTGAGCTGATGAGCGTGCCGGCCAAAGACGCACGGAAACGGAGAGCGAGACTTTGAGACGGAGACTTTGGTAGATCTTCATTGTTTTCTGTTAAATTTCATAGAAAAACCCTACACAGTAAGAAAGCATATTAAAGTCTCCATTATTTTTTTAGATTAAAGCATGAAGCTGCTAAATACATGCACCATGCCTGTGTATTAGTGATTACGTTTAAATGACACATCCTAACAGCTGTTTAATCTTCATATTCTATAAATTATAATTTCATATCATAAAGTGATAGTCATAAAGTGTCTTTGCTTTACTGACACATAATTAACATGGTCTGATCAAAGTCAGAGCAACAGTAGCCACAACAACGAGTTGTGAATGAACAAGGGGTTTCATTGACTCGCTCCACCCACTCCTCCCTCGTGCTGTCCGCGCACGAGCCTCTCACATTGCGCATTCACACCCCCGCACGCCGGAGGATCACACTGCAGTGTGCGCGCGCG
>JAOXYL010000078.1:13052174-13072570 GCA_028564955.1 Terapon puta
GTCTACTATAAACAAGCAGCCATTGTTAATACTTCCTCAGCATGTAACATCTGTAGACAAGCCCGATCATCACAAATCTGTTCAGTTCTACAATGAATAAATATCTGTGCTCATACTCTGGAACATTTGTGTATTTACATCGTGTGTGTGTGTGTGTGTGTGTGTGTGTGTGTGTGTGTGTGTGTCGGGGACAAAAAGTTCTGCAGCCCATCCATCCATCCACCCATCCATCCATATCATTTGCTTCAGTATACTTCTGCGCCTGGATACAGACCACACAGGCAGGACCTGATTCCCATCATCATGACAACAGGGCTGCCGAGCAACCAATCAAGGCCCTCCGAGCCCCGCTCTGCAAGCTGATTGGTCTCTCGGCCCGCAGCCTGTTGTGGAATGCCCATCTTTAACCTCTCTGCTGCCGTGCATGTCGCATCCATCCTATATTTTCTCCGTGCAGATTACAACTACATGTGTAATCCCCTGCGAGATGCTGTCACATTTACGCCGGCGTGATAACAAACTTGTCTTACGGGCCCGGAACTGAAACGTCTTAATAAGATGTAATGATGTGAATGCAGAATAAACAGTGGCTCGCGTGCATCCCTGATGTAAACATGAGCGTGGTGACAAAAAGTGTCAGAACATCCGGGGAACATCAGTGGACTTGTGTCAGTTGCTGAGCTGTTTGGGGACTGAGTGCAAAGGATGCTGAAATAATGCATAGCATCTGCATTTATCCACTTTACTGTTAAATCATACTTCCTCTTGATGATGTCATATCATTACAGGTCATGCCTATATAGTGTTGTATATATACTTTTACAGGCAGCAAATTCACAGGTTGGTCACAGTATTGTACTATTTCACTAGACAGCTTTACAGTATTGTTTAGCTTGTCTTTATTAGAATAAAATGAGGGTGTTTTGAGGGGAAAAAAAACACATTCTTCTCTTCACACTGGGGAAGTAAATAGATGACATCCTGTAATGTTGATGAGCAGTTTTTTCTCCTTTTTTTTTTTTTTTTTTTTTTTTTTTTTACATTGTCTGCGAGTGAACGACAGGGTATTTATAGCAGAGGCCAGATTAAGACCGAAACTGTTAATCAGGTTAGGAGCTCAGTGACTGAAAGGGCATAAGGCCAAACACACGCACACACATATACATAACGGAAGAGAGAAATGTCCCATAACTTTGCGCCCCCTCCCTCCTCCCCCCATTACATCCCTGCTATAAAACGGGTTATGTTGTGTTGTTGACAGTCAGTGTGTATTGGCTTTGTCCATGCGCGCGCGCACACACACACACACACACACACACACACACACACACACACACACACACTCTCTCTCTCTCTCTCTCTCTCTCTTAATGCTTGCTGGATGGCACAGCAGCAGCAGCAGTATCAGTAGCAGTAAACTCAGAGAACAGGGAGGGGGGGGGCAACATTTACCCTGCAGGGTGCAGCTGGGCAGCAACAACACCACCCTCCGGAGCGCACACACGTGTAGCCTCTCCTTTCCTCTCCTCTCCTGGCCTCGGTGTCCGGCCCCGGGCTCCTCGCTTCATTTCTCCCCCTGACTCCTTCGCGGTGATGGAGGGGAGGTGATTCTCCCCCGCCGCCATTTTTTAGGGAACTGCCTATCGATGAGAGAAACTTTGCTAGCTACCGCCCGACGCTAGCGGCTAGCTGGCTGGTGAGCGGCGGTGACAGTCGATAATAAGAACCAGGTCAGCGTGCCTCACATTTTTTATTACATTAAATTAACCTCTGCGGTGTTCATGACAGAAATTACGGCAGATAATTTAGCTCGGAGTCCCCTTCTGTTCAGCTGGGCGGTTAGATTAGCGAGCTAGCATTGCTAATTTATAGGCTAGCACACTTTGATTTGCATCGTCTGTGATTTTTTTTTTCCAGCCGTGTTCAAGGAGCAGGACTGGATTAATCAGGCGCTTATTACCACTCCCTTTCTTTGTCAACCTGCCAGGATTCATTTTAAACCAGGTGAGTCTCCCGCGGACCAACATTATCATCATTATTAATATATCCATTATTATTATCGTGCTACATGCTGCAGCGGATTTCAGCACAGGCTAGCTCGCCGTGCTACATCGGCTGCTAACCAAAAGTTGCTGTGACAACTTGGGCGCATTTTAATCTCCCTTACTCACTGTCATTGATACCTTAAAGAGGTTTGTTTGGACTGTCAGCGCAGCGCACAACCAGACAATACATTTTACAAACGAAACAAGGCTAACGTGCCACATTTGCGAGCAGGGGTTTCCTTTAATTGTTTGTTGTAAATAATGAAAACACATCGGTTCTCCCGTCAGCTAGCCGCGCTAGCTTGCTAATCCGCTTTATGCAACTATCAAGCAGTGCCACTCCCTCGGTGTTTTTTGTTGTTGTTTTTGTCCACTGTCGTCTCTGGAACTCTTGTTTTTGGAGGTGAAGTTGTTTAAATTTCTCATCCGTAACTGTGATTCACGTATTGTCTACATAAGATATCTATTTGTGTGTGTCGGGGGGTGATGGTAGGTGACATTGGTCTTTCCCCGAGTGTGTTTACAAGCAGCCTTTTAACCAGGAGATTGTGATTATCATTGTGTAAGCGACAGGCAGAGGTCGCATCCATTTGCTGCTGATGGGTGTTTTTTGTTGTTGTTGTTTTTGTTGTATGTGCGCGCGCGCGTGTGTGTGTGTGTGTGTGAGCTGACGTGAGTCGCATTCCTCCGTTTTCTGTGTTGATATTGCGTAACGCTGGCTATCACTCTCCTGCTCGGCTTATCTGCGACTTCACTGCCTAAAACTTGTGCATGACACGGTGGATCAGCCACACAAGGAGGGGGGGGGGGTTAAATGCAAACACTTTTGATTATGGTGGCGATCCTGTCGACAATCTGTCAAATTTGATGCCTATGGTTTATATATATATATATATATATATATATATATATATATATATATATATATATACATGCTACTGTATATAATATATCCTCGTCTGGAACACCTACACATGCTTCCTGTGCCCATGTCTGCTGGCTGTGTGTGTCGAACAAGCACTGCAGTCCACCTGTTTTTTGCAATGAACAGACTGTCCGTGGTATAAATGCATCTGAGAGGCAGGTACAACTTGTCCTCCTGCACCGTTCGTTGCAGGTTTCTGCTCGTTCCCTTGCTCTCTTGTGTTTACTGTAACCTGTGCCGTTCTACACACCTGTCTTTTACATCCACTCAGTTATGTCCCTGCAGACAGCAGTGTGCTCACAGGCCTGGACAGCTTCGCCTCCTGCTTTTACTTTCAAGGACTTGCTGTTAGCCAGTGAGGAGTGGTGCGCAGCTGTTATTGACCATAGATGTCTCAGTGCAGTAGAAGCCTTTTCAAAGTTGTGTTTTCTTTTGTGTGTGTCAGTGTTGTTTCAGGGGGCTGTGCTGAATATGGGTGCGCTGCATAATAGATTTAAGTGTCTCCCAGGAAAAATGGATTAGGCACTGGAGCAAAGCCTGCCCTGCTCACTAAAGTCTAGATCCAAGTCAGTCAGTGTCGACCACTGCAGAACAAGTGCTGGTTCCATAACATAGCCCACTGCAGCACTGCCACCACAACTTGATTTCAGTTACAGCTCTGCAAAAAAGAGATGACATTTTATAAAGCTTATTTAACTTGCTCATTATAATGCTATTGTCATAGTGTTATATGTAATGTTTTTTTTTTCTGTGAACGAATCAAATGATCCTCAGATTTAAACTGTCGACTAACACGACCAACAGTGGCATCTTACATCAATAAAAAAACAGGGAAGTACTGAAGTGACAGTCCTCTTTCTTTAAAAGGAGTTCCTAAGCATCTGCTCAAGGTCTTCGATTGAGGCTGGCGGCTGAACAGTTGGAAACCAATTGCATATTTGATGAGTCAGACTTGGAGAAAAAGGAAAAAGAACGAGGACGGGCACAGCCCAAAAACATGTCAGGTGATGGAAAGAGGACAAACAATAAAAATATCCACAATAATGAGGTGCTGCTTTGATTTTGATTATTATAGGATGCACATTAATGTTTCAGTCACTTGATCTTCACCACGTTCAGTCTCACATTTTCTGGAGATTAATTTGAGATTTAAACTGTGGAAATGTTTCTCTCTCCAGTCCAATTTTAATGCGTCTATCCAATTTCACTCCATCCACTCTGTTGACTTTGTAAACTTGTATATTTGGATGCCTGCATGTCATTTTGTTGAAGGCGCCCGCTCGGAGATTTGTCTTCTGTTCCGAGCAAACTTGGGCTGTTGTCAGTGTCCCTGACATTTATCCCAACAGTAAGAGTGTAAATGGAGCTCTGTGAGTGAAACGGGATGGGTCAAATCCTCTTAGTGTTGGGTCACTCCATTCCTCCCCTCTGTCGCCACCATCTTTGCAGCGCCACAAATCGGGATGTGTTATTGTTGTTGACATTGGGTAACTGGAGAGCTTTCACTTCCTCCACTTAGTGAAAGCCACAATCTGTAATTGGTCTGGGAAGCAGGCGCGTGGACACCCCACCCTTCATCTTGGGGGATAGAGACATAGTGTGCGAGCCGTTTGAACACCAGCACACATGTAGGTCATGAAATGAGCATTGTCTCTGAACAAACAGCTGCGTCATTGCAGCTTTGTTTTTATTGGGCTTTTGGCTCAAGATCTTTAAAGTGGGGATGCACCTAACCAATATTTTCTACATCAAATCTAATACCTTAACTCAGTATACTGGTTGATACAAGCACAGGTGAGATATTGCTTCACTTTTTTCCTTTTTCAGTTTTGTACATTACACTGTACCTAGTTAGGGTCATTCCTCAGTGCTGAAGGTAGCAGTCTTTAAGATCTGCAGAATTTCTGATCTGTGAATGGAGGTGTCCTTTTTCAAGCTTGTGAACATTTTTTTTTATTGTATTGTTAGTAGATGCTTTGTTCCAACAGGAGGATAAAAAGTATTTCATGTGGACCAGTTACATCTGGCTGATACATGATCATTTAATAAGATGGGTCTGCTTGGTGCATTCCTACCTTGAATTATTTAGCAGTACAGCATTTAGCATCTTGCTGAAGGACGTTCTGAAAGTAAATGCATTAAAGTGTATATATAAAGTATATTTTCTGTTGAGGTGTGTATGTGTGTGTGAGAAAAAGCAAATGAAAATGACTATCGAGTTCCAACAGTTCTGAAAAAAGGCCCTGCACGCCCTTTCGGGTGATTTCAGTTATTCTGCTCGATGAGGTTTCTTTTCAGGTTGACTTTTAAGGTTGAAGCTCTGCTGAGGTCAGCTCTGCACCTAAAAGATCTCCCGCCTTAACAGGTGCAACAAAAGTGGGAAGAGTCGGGGGATGTCTGTCAAGAACAGAATGCAAAGAGCCAAAATAACTAAAAGCACCTCTGTGGTTGTAGCATAGACATGTAGGGATTCTAAGGCATTTAATCTGTCTGTTTTGTTAGCTGCAAGGTTTGCTGCTTTTGTTGGAATTATAATCTTTCTAAAATGTCTTTAAGATTGCGTTTAACCCAGCATCATGTTTGTATTGGAAATCATGATCAGTGTAATTCTAGCTAGGCAAAGTAAGACCATGGGCACTCGGCCATCGAGCAAAACAGCGTTACATTGGGGGCTGATTAATGGTGGTAATTGAAATTAGAAATTAGCTCCAAGTTATGTAGTTGTCAAACATGAACAATGTAAATGTAAAGGAACTGTGGTGGATGCATGTTTTAGGCTGGGTTTTAATCGGCACTCCTGGAAGTCTTTTGTGTATCCTTTCTATCTTGTACATCTTTTCTCAGCGTTACGATGAAGCAGCAGACAGAAGGATTGCTCCAGGGTTGCGCCTCTTGTAGCTGACCCCGCGCAGCTAAGAGAATTTTCACTATAGGGATCAATAAAGTATTTGATTATTTATCATCCCTCTCCATTTCTCTCTCTCTCTCTCCCCCTCTCGCTTCCTCTCTATGACACCCATTGCTACTCAGCTCCGTGTATCAGTTGCTTCTTCATTAGGCGTCTCTGTGATTTTTACCGTGCAGAGGAAATCAATTCACATAATACAGCAAGAGAGAATCCATTTTCTCGAGCAGTAAAGCAAAACAACTTTCGGTGCATTTCTTGGACACACTGTTCTTTTGTGATAACGTGTGTGCGCACACTCACCGTGCAGTCCAGTCCATCTCTTCCAGATTCAGTCTTGTGACCTCGTGTTCGTTGCTCTGTTTCATTGTGTGTGTGTGTGAGAGAGAGAGAGAGAGATAAATACCTGATTGTATTTTTGTTTTCTTAGAAATGTACACACAGTCCAACTTGAGTTTAATTCTTCGTAGAAAAAAAGTGTGAGACAGTGTATTTATGCAGCAGTTATATAAACCATAATATATATTCTTTTACTTTATAGTAGCATCTTACTGAAAGAAGAAACAAATAACTATTATCGTTTCTTTAAATGATTTAAAAAAATTATGGTTATGCTTTCAACTTATCCCTCCCTGCCCATATTTTCACTGTAGTTATTTCGTTAAATTAAGTAACCATGATGCTCTTAAATACTGTTTCCTTGTTTATTAGTGTCGTCAAGTGTTGCCATGTCTTACAACAGGACCTTTTTATGACGCTGTAAAGGTCCTGGACTAGACACACCCAGTAAAGGTCCACAGGGCGCACACTCCAGTTCACCGAACCACCAGTGGATTGTTTATGTTGGTGTGACTCATTCAAACCTACTAAAACAAAATATTCATAATAAATGTTGGTGGAAAAAACAGACGACATGGACTGAAAAATGTCACAGTGGAAGAAAGGACATTGAAGCAAATCATTTTACAGTATTCAGGGATATGTTTGCATATTTGGAGCTCTACTGCATTTGTTTAAATTTTACCCTTTGAGATCTGAGGACCAAATCATTAAGTAAGTGACTGACAGTGGCTTTTTCATAATGCAGAATTTGCAGAGTCATTATAGAGGCAACTCCTCTCCAGGGGAAAAAACACTGGCGTGAAATTGAAGTTGAACCAACTTTAATAATATCGTCATTTTTAATAGCTGCCTTGCAAACTTGCTGCGACTGAGTCATCATTTGTTATTAATAGCTCCACATGTGTGTTTCTGGCCATGCCAGGTCAAAAAGTCTGCCGTGAACAAGGCCTAAGAATATAAGGTTTTTTTGGGAACGATAAAGAAACAAAAGCAGTCAGTGTGAAATTTAACAAGGTTTTTTTATTTGCACAGCACAAATACAGTTAAAAAAAAACAATTTATATTGCCTGTTATTTCATTGTTGTTGTCTGCATTTTGTTTCTGTTTTTCCCAGATTATTGATCAAATCCAATCATTCACACATCTTGGAGGGCACTCATCTATAGACATGATACAGGCATGAAAAAGCTATTTACAAGGGAGGAAAAAAATTTATCAGCATCACAAAAAAATTACTATTTGGGAAAAAAAATTGATGAGAAAAGTTTGGTAACTGCGACATGAAAATAAGGTCATTGTCTTACAGCAATTACCAAAATCCTTATGGGACAAGGAACACTTTTTAAAAAAACTTTAATTAAGAGGTATTAATCATATCGTTGCTATAAGGAGACTAGCAATCAACTCCAGTGTTTCATCCGATCATTAATTTTACTAAGGCATCACATTTTGATTCGATTAAGTGTTGCTTCATAATGTTTGCCTTAATACTGCCTACAGTAGATAATCGGTAAATAATGCCCATCAAACACCTATCTCGACATTTTATGTTCTCACTTTGTGGCCATGAGTGAAATCACTGTCTGCTGAATCAAAGTATTCATGAGGAAGTGCAATCACATGTTTGGTGGGAAACGTCTTTAAAAGAAAGTACCCGGAGCCCGAACAGCAGACTATTAACCGAGTTTTGTCTTCGCCTCTGATGTTCGTGCTTTGTCAGTACATCTCGCTGTTTTTCGGCAGTGTTGCCTGTGCTGGGAAATTAATCATTTAGAGTACAGGAGGGATTTTACTCTGTCAACATTACTTCTAAGCCTTTCTGCCTTTCATGCAAAATTGACTAAAACCTAATGTCTTTAAAAAATGTAATTCATGCATCCTGTCTGCACGGATTAGTTCGGTAAAGCAGTAAAACTGAGAAATGTTGCTGGCTTGTCAGGTCGCACTTCAGATTAAGATTTGCCATCACATATTGTTTGACACTTGAACCCAGTTCATTGCTTTGAATATTGTTGATTTTTTTTGTGGGATTTTTTGTTTGTTTGTATGTTTGTTTTTTCACGTGGTACATGTACCAGTTTCAGTTTTTTTCCTCCAAAATCTTGTGTGTATTTGTAAAATGAATTATCATGCAGTCACATTTGAAGGCATGTCTTTACAAAATAATGGAGTACTTGCCTGAAGTTACTTTCCCGCTTTCTGAAAGAAACTATGAAGTTTAAACTGTGATTTATGAGACTTCTTTCAGCCATCAACAGTCAGTTTGGTGTTAGACTTAGACTTAAACTTGCCTTTATTGATTGCTTTGGGATGACTCCCTCAGGGAAATTAAAAAATTTGGACTCAAGCAACCCATACAGTGTGTGTGACATTGCTGATCTAATAATGCTGTGAGCGTATTTAGACAAAATGTGACTGACTGTCTATTTACTAGAAATCAACCTAAAAAGATTGAACTTTGTGTGTGTTGCTAAAGTTTACTCCCAGCAGCTGTTTTTAGCTTCTCTAGTGATAGTTGATGTCCTTGAGGGCTGTGTGTCTTGGTATGAGAGTTTCACTCTTGTTGTTGTTTTTTTTTTTCCCCACAGTCAGCTGGGTAGCCTTTTCATCAGGATGGACCTTGTGACATTCAGTGAACAGTGTGGTTTTGGTACAGCAGACAGCACTGATAACTATAGCTGACTAGGTTAGCAGTCTTGCCCACCCAGTGACAAACCAAAAAATGGAGACCAGTCGTATTCCCACCGAACATTTCTGTAATTACATACATGAGGCGTTTTGGTATGGAGGGGTTGTTGCTCATTTCTAGTTGAAAAAGGTGGAGTAATTCTTCAAGGCCTCATGCCATTGGTGGTGGTTTGATAGCGTTTTTCCTAACTCAGGATTTACAAAGTCAGAATCTTGACTGGCTACATGTGCAGCTTCCAGGCATGAATGTGAATACAATCTGAATATAATCAACAACACATTGGGTTATACATGTAAGGGATATGTAGTATCAAGGCACAATTTCATGTCAGTAGCTTGATGCTGTCTGAAACAAATGGTGAAAGTTTTTTATTTTGATTTGTTTTTTTACCTCATCCTGGGCTTGTTTAATCTCTGCCCAGAAGCTGAAAGTATATACAGAGAGCAAAGGGTGCTGTGAGTCTGCAAGCTTAAATATGTAATTCTGTAAATGTCAGTCACTTATAGATGTAGGATAGTAAAAGCCCTCAAAATGATTTAAGTTATTATTAGATCTTTAAAAAGGTGGCATGACAAAACCGGTACAATCACAACCCACTGACAAAACGCAGACAACAAACTGCAACTGTACATCAGAGCAGTGTCACGTATACATGCTCTGAAAACATAACTCCCGTTTGTTTAACCATTCATAGTTTTTCCTCAGGAAAGACACTTAGTTTTTTGGCTATGTGGGCTTGCATCAGCAATGAAATTGTCTGTAACGTGCACGCACACGCAAACACGCACACACACAGAGTAGAATTTGCAGGATAAGGTGCAGAATACACTATATGCACTCTCTCTCACACACACACTCACATTATGAATGTGTGCTGCAACACTTGACCCGTGTACACAATATTAATCTCACATGCATGTTACATAAATTTACTCGAACAAAACCGACGCATCCAGTTTAGAGTCCACAGTAAAATGTGACCCCAGGTCGTCTAATTGATCATCCAGTGCAGCTCACCCCTCATTACTGTAGGCCATGTCCATAACAGTAGACACGAAATCGATCCCCAAGCTGAGATATTTGCATCGCCTAGTCGCTCCAGTCGCCTACAGATCTGCAATAATTGCTGAAGCGTTTGAACCAACACACTTGTGATGACTCCGCAATTAGTAGATTACTTTAGGGTCAGCACTTGAGGGTGTGACTGGTGGCTGAAATCACTGTGTTTGAAGTACTTACAGACCCCCCTGACCTTTCTCTTTAGCCAGTGTGGTCTTGTCTGCCACGAACGCCACGCCAGTTGTCAGGAGATCTGCCCACGTCGTTTACCAAATATTATTAGTACTTGTGTGGAAGTCATTAGGTTAGATGTTCACAGGGTTAAGTATTTAAGATGTAGTTAGAGGACTCAGGTTACCTTTTAAGGTTCAAGTAAATACAAAGTGAATTCAGAAGTGATTTACTGAAAACTGCAAACGTGTAGCCAGATGGGTTTTTTTTGTTTGATTGGAGCCAAATTTTGTGCATGAACACATGAAGTAAAAAAATTACAGACTGGCTCTTGTCCGTCCAAAGGACAGAGCCGCTCCTTTTTCCAGGCCGTGTCTCACAGCATTTTATTTTTGCCTTCTTTCGTAGCAAATGTGTGTTGTGGTAGGAGTGGATGAACGATGGACTTTGATCAAATAGATTTGGATTTGTGTCATGAGATCAAGGATTTCCTCAGCTCCTTGCAAAGTGTGGCCGTTGACTCTTCAAACATTCAGACGTTGTATCTTCAAACCCATGTCAGCTGAGCAAATGTTGTCTTGTCTTCATACTGTGCGATGTTTGATCTTGTCCTCACTAACATCCCGGTCCTTCTCTCTCTGCCTCTCCCCTCGACCCCTTCTGACCATTTAGGTGCCCATGTGCTGGTTCATCAGGCCCATCCATTACTGCAGATGAATCTACAGCTGCTTTGGCATAGCTCAGCACCCAGATAGTCCCATCCCCTTTGCGTGGGTGATAAGGGACTACATAAACCAGAATGCCCTCCTCTGTAAGGGCAGGAAGCCTGAAGGATCCGGAGGTGGCTGAGCTTTTCTTCAAAGAAGACCCGGAGAAGCTTTTCTCTGACCTCCGAGAGATTGGCCATGGCAGCTTTGGCGCTGTTTACTTTGTACGGCAACTGCACCCTGACACTGATTCATACAAAAGAGAAATGCACTTGAACTCATCTGTCGACAGAAATCGTAGATGTTAATCAGGGATATGATCAGTTAAATAAAGGAAAACACTAAATACATATTCTATTCAGTCTCATAGTGGAGTTAAAGTGAGGGGATTTTAATACAAATATGTCTTTGAATAATATTGTAATTGACGGCCAATCAAAGTTTGTGCCTGAATTAAGTACAGCTTATGCTTTCTTTTAATGCATCCGAGAGTTAATAATTGAGTTTATAAAGGAGTTTGTTTCATATTTATAAAAAGTGAAGCTATTTGATTCTCAATAAAGCACTGAAACGGTCTGAACAAAGTTATTTTTACCAGCCCATGATGGGGTTTAATAGCACCAAGGTACAGCAGAGTGATGTGACTCACCCAAGCTTCCTGATCTGACTTTTGTTCTTGAACAATGCACACAGTGCGTTTTAAAAAAAAAAAAAGTACAAGAGGTCTTAAAAAACACATTCTCGATGGGAGGAAAAATCTACAGAGAATTGGATGCACTGTAATGTTTTGTTGTACTGACGATGTATGTCACTGACCATTTGTGTTTCCCAGGCACGGGATGTGCGCACAAATGAAGTGGTGGCAATTAAAAAGATGTCCTACAGTGGCAAACAGTCTAACGAGGTGAGACAAGCCAGATTATGTTCATATCATATTTCAAACCTTTACTGTAAAAGTATTCTGCTTCAAATTTACCATAAACTGTATTTTTGTGCCCCTGGCCATGTTATGATGTGCAACATGGCTTACTTATTATTAGTTTGTTCTGGTTTGATCAATGAATGAGAGTGAATGAACAGTCATTGAGCAAAGCAATTTAGCTAAGTGACAAGTCTTTACTCAGAAGCACCTCAGCATGCTGTTGTAGAAAGAAGGAAGCCTTTACACTATTAATGTTAGGAATCTCTGCGGTTCTGATGTAAAATGAAACTTTTAAGTTTAGACTTTACAGTCTATGTGAAGGTCACCCCTGTGTGCTCACTTTCACTGTTGTCATCCCAGCTACAGCTCACTCTGCTCATGATTTCAGATTAGCTATAATCAGATTACACATAATCTGTGAAGAGAACTACCGTACACCTATTTCCACTGAAAGACGATCTTCTACACTCTTCTATAGTCTCCTTTAGTACAGTAAGCCAGGCGACGCATTGCCTGTTTTATTTTTAAGTCCTTCCTTTTCATTACAGAAATGGCAAGACATCATCAAGGAAGTGAAGTTTCTCCAGAGGATCCGGCACCCCAACAGTATAGAATACAAAGGTTGTTACCTCCGTGAGCACACAGCATGGGTACGTTTACATGCACGGAGCTGGAGAGTATCATTCTGCAACGCAAGGGCCTACTTGTGTGTGTATGTTGTTATTGTTGACTTTATCTCTTGTTTCCAGCTGGTGATGGAGTACTGTCTCGGCTCAGCCTCCGATCTTCTAGAAGGTGAGCAGGTTTTTTTCTTTCTTTTTTTTTTATACAAATTTTTTTTTCTAGTGATGAGACATAGGTCTGGCTGTATCAAACATGGACGTTGGTGTGATGTTGCTCGGCCTGTTTTTTTTCCCTCCTTCAGTTCATAAAAAGCCTCTACAAGAAGTAGAGATCGCTGCCATTACACATGGTGCTCTGCAGGGGCTGGCCTACCTTCATTCCCACAATATGATCCACAGGTGGAGTGATTTTGTTTTTTTACAGGATGTGTATTGAGTTTTCAAGAAGCTTCTGCAAACGCTGTCCCCACATCACTCACACATGTGTGTCTTTCTCTCTCTCAGGGATGTGAAGGCAGGCAACATTCTGCTGACTGAGCCTGGGCAGGTCAAACTGGCAGACTTTGGCTCTGCCTCCATCGCCTCACCTGCCAACTCCTTTGTGGGAACGCCATATTGGTGCGTGAAAACTGAAAAGAATTGAAAGTATCTTGTGTGTGTTAAAAGTTGCTGGCTGACATATTCAAATGCTTCACTGCTGCGATTGTTGGGAACAGTCTATACTCAGATTCTGGATGTTGTACGCTATTCACAGAAAATGGAAGATGATGCAATCGGGGGTGTAACAATATATTGTATTGTAATATTTAATACAAGACTTGCTTCAGTGCTGTGCAATTTATCACCTTTGTCTTGTAAAGTGAACAGTGCAGTGCTGTGGTTGTCAAATTTACCTGTTAGTGTCACAGATTTTTTTTCTGTGCTGCATTATTTATGCAGCTGAAAAATGACTTGGATGAGTCATGAAAAACACCACCATTTAATGCCTAAAAAAACAATTTACTGCACAACAAATGTACATCTTTCCTTCTTTTTTATGACATTTAAAGAGGCCATTGCAACTGAGTATCCACGAAAGTTATCCTCTTCATTTGTCAATTTGTATTTCCCACCAACACTTTATCTTTCTCCTACATTTCTTTCAGGATGGCCCCAGAGGTGATTCTAGCTATGGATGAAGGCCAGTATGATGGGAAGGTGGATATCTGGTCTTTAGGGATCACTTGTATAGAATTAGGTAGGTTGCAGTGTCAGTTGTGTAATGTCTGTATTAAATTTTATCTGCAATAAGAAATGTTATTCCTTAAAATTAAGTAAGCTTTGACCTCAGTATACATAAATACACACACTACGTGATCCAAATTTTACCAAATCATTGTCCTACCTTCTGTCCTAAACACTGGATATGTCACTGCTAAATTTATTATACAATACAAGGAGTGACACTGCCAACTGCATCTGTTTAAGTAATGTCTGAAATGTATTTGATGGTTTTTATTTGATTCAACGATCCATAAAGTAAGTCATAGTTATTAACTGAGCAGCAGAAGTAATAATTGGTTGAAACAAAAAGAAACACCTGAAACTATCTTTGATTTAACAATAATAATAATATTCATATGTATATTTCTGTTGCAGCGGAGAGGAAGCCTCCCTTGTTTAACATGAATGCAATGAGTGCCTTATACCACATAGCGCAGAATGAGAGCCCCACGCTGCAATCCAGTGAATGGTGAGGTGCAAGTATGATACCACTGTGGTGGAATGAGCATTATCATAATCATGTTGTACGTCTTGTAGCAAATTGATAACTTTTCTTAAAAAAGCTTACTTGTTCATCAGATTATGTTTTTGTTCCAGGTCGGATTACTTTAGAAACTTTATCGATTCATGCCTTCAGAAAATCCCCCAGGACAGACCACACTCTGACGACATGCTGGGTGTAAGTACTTGCACATACTGCACACTGCACACTGCAGCTCAGAAACGGGAGAGCAGGGTCAGTGTGTTAAGATGCGAGATTGACAAAGCCCCGTGGTGATAAATCTCTCTCTGATGTTCGCGCTCTGTTCTGTCCCCCATAAGCTTCCATTTTGATTTACTAATCCTCTACGTCCAGATTTACACACACACACACACACACACAATCAGAACATGTACGACACACAGGGCTCAGTTTTGCACGTCGAAACAACACAGATGTAATTACTGTAGAGATGTGACTCCTGCATCCTCCGTTAAGTAACTGAGCAGCTGTCACTTAGCCCACTAATGGACTGAGTATTGCTAATGGAACTTGTCTTTGGGGTGTGGGAGCATTGCACATTGTCTTTTTTTTTTTTTTTTTAAATGTCAAGTACCAAAACAGCACTTTAAAATGAAAAGCATTATGATGTACTTTTGTTCTACTTCTCATATCGATCTTCAGATCTTCTTCACCTTTGAGCAAAGTCCCCAGACAACAATGCAAACCATGATTACTGAAGCATTGATGAACAGGGCCTGACAAATTTGCTTGATAAATAAACAGCTATATACAGGTCTTTCTTTCTGCTGTGTCAGTGCAAAACAACCCACCGCTTTATTAAATCTGACTGGATTGCTGAAGTAAATGGCTATTTCAGCACTACCCATAAGGATTTCTTCTTGGAATACTGAACATTTCCTGCACATAATATTTGTGATTTATGCAGCTTATGGCAGAATGGCCTCCCATAGTGTACTCGTATCTCACAATGATGTTACATTGTAACATTTCAGTAGCACTTTTAGAGTTGAGAGCAATCTTTATTGGATTTTTCTCATTCCCCTTAACCGTCTTGTCTTCGTCATCTGTGGCTTCTCTATTCATGTTGTTGTTTTTTTCTTCTGGCCTCCCTCCCATCCAGCATGCATTCCTGCAGCGTGAGCGTCCAGACTCTGTCCTCATGGATCTTATTCAGAGGACCAAGGACGCAGTGCGAGAACTGGACAACCTGCAGTATCGCAAGATGAAGAAGATCCTCCTTCAAGAGGCCCACAACGGACCCACAGCAGAAGCCCAGGATGGAGACGAGGTGCGTAGAAACGAAAGCAGCAATGCCAGAGTACGAGTTGTGTGGGTTTTCTTCGGTACAGAAATAGATTTTCCACTTTGATGGTACAGAAAATAACCAAGCATGCATCGGTTTGTATGCATGTCTGTCCCTCTGTGTCTCTTGGTCTTTCTCGTGTTTCCTCTGGCTCTTCCTCTCTCCCTTGCCTTCTCTCTCTTTGCTCTCTCCACCTGTCTCCAGGAGCTGGAGCCGGGTGGAGGCCGGACAGGAACGGTGAACAGCGTGGGCAGTAATCAGTCCATCCCCAGCATGTCCATCAGCGCCAGCTCCCAGAGCAGCTCTGTCAACAGTCTGAATGAAGCGGCTCAGGACAGCCGCAGCGAGTTGGACCTGATGGAGGGAGACCACACGGTCATGTCCAACAGCTCCGTCATACACCTCAAACCGGTGGGTAAAGTCGAAGAGATGCTCACCTGTTCAGAAGGAGTTTGTTGGATTATTTGCATCATTGATTTAAGGGAAAGCCACCGATTTTCTACATGAAGATCTGTTTACGGCAATCTCCTCTTTTGGGAGCTTTGTCTAGTCTGAGAGAATTAGTCAAGCGGTCTCAATTAACAGAACAAATCCCAAACAAACAGAACCCCAGCACAACTGGAAATGTCAAGTGTGGAATACATGGACCACTCAGAGAGTATGTTTATCTTATTTTGGAAACTATAGAATCCTATCACAAATGTTAAGTTTTATGTCCTTTAATTGAATTTATTTGCACAGATTAGGTATAGAGAGAACCTAATTCAAACAAAAGAACATAAATGAGAAAAAAACAATAAAGCCAAATTAAACAAACACAATTCTGAACTACTATTTCTTTTGAACTGCTGTGTCCGTCTGCGCTTTGTTACGTCATTGTATAAAATGAGTGTGGAGCTGTCTTTATCTGTCTCACATTACCCCAAACCTTCCCACGCCTTGAGTGCTTCCTTTGTTTTTGTACGCGCTCTGTTAAATATCAAAAGAAAATAACATGTTAATTCTGCTTTGTCATATCTCCAGGAAGAAGAGGAGAGTTTCTCTGGGGAGCAGGCAGCCACCAGTCAACCGTCTGAGCCTCAGCCAACACCAGCTCAGGCTCCGAGGAAGCACTACCGCAACAGAGAGCACTTTGCCACCATACGCACAGCGTCACTCGTGAGAACACAGTTTCTTCTCTCTTCCGTTTATCCCACTTATTGATTTTATTTATTAGTGTCTGTAAGGCCGAAGGGAATTCTTTGTGCTTTAAGTATGGGAAAAGAGGACTGTGAAATAGAAAAAAAGAAGACATTGATAATAATAATAATTATTAAAAAAACAGTAGGTTGAAAATGTTTGTTAAACGTACGACACTTTACTTAACAACAATAATAATAATAATAATAATAATAACAATAATTGTCATTGTTATTGTTATTATTGTGAGAATTTGAATCTAAGAGGATTGTGCTGACTCTCTCCTGCAGGTGACCCGTGAGATGCAGGAACACGAGCAGGACTCAGAGCTACGGGAGCAGATGTCGGGATACAAGCGCATGAGACGGCAACATCAGAAGCACCTGATGGCTCTGGAGAACAAGCTAAAAGGAGAGATGGACGAACACAGGCTGAGGCTGGACAAAGAGCTGGAGAGTCAGAGGAACAACTTCACCCAGGAGATGGAGAAGTTGCTCAAAAAGCATCAGGCGGCCCTGGACAAAGATGTATGTAGTCAAACCGTTCAAGAAAAATACACAAAATGTTCATCTAAATGAAAAAATATGGGGGCCTACAATGTTTGTACTGAAATATTCAACTATTCCTTTTTTTAAGCATGTTCCTACAACTGAAGGGAACTCTTTTATGATCTCTTACCGAATGTTCTCTTTTGGTTTAGCTGAAAACGTTCACCAATGACGAGAAGAAATTCCAGCAGCACATCCAGGTGCAGCAGAAGAAGGAGCTCAGCAGCTTCCTGGAGTCACAGAAGCGAGAGTATAAACTTCGCAAGGAACAGCTCAAAGAGGTGACCCACTTGAACTACACACATCTTCCTCTCTATAACAGATGATTATTTTAATCTGAGATTTTGTGTTTTCAACCATGGAAATCAAGTTAAAGTGCACAGTTGATGAAGTACTTGAACTTCTTTTGGTGTGTAGTTGAATTCAGTGCCTAATGTATATATGAAGCATTTGAAATCTTGTCAGGCAAAATGGAACTGTTCCTTATAAGACAAAAAAATCAACAATGCTCATAACTGAGTGGAGGGGGCCGGAGGTGTTTTGTTTGAGAAGTGATTTAAACAATTAATCAATTATCAAATTGGTTTTCCAACAATGGATCAATTAATTGACTATTACCAACCATCTGGACACTCTGAAGATTACAGTTTAGACCATCTCTGTTTGACCATCAGTCTGGTGGTATTCATTTGATAACCCACTGCTAAGTAGTGACAAACTGTAATATCTACAAAGCCATGACATGTTGAAATAAAATTAAATAACACCTGTGTGGCAGGAACTGAGCGAGAACCAGTCTACTCCCAAGAAAGAGAAGCAGGAGTGGCTGTCCAAGCAGAAAGAGAACATCCAGCACTTCCAGGTCAGTACTTTCATTCAATCTGTACACTTACGAAGCCCGAAATAATATTTTTACTCAGCCCTGGCTATGAATTCCCACCATCGTGACTTGATTACTGAACTAACTGACTGCCTTGCTTCCAAGATCAGTTTCCCCAAACTCCATTACCCAACTCGTCTTGAGAATATTTGATGTCTGCATTTCAGTTTTATTGAAGTGTGACATATACATTACAATAAATCATTATAATGTAATGTCGTATGGTGTCACTTACCAGGCGGAGGAGGAAGCCAACCTGCTGAGGAGACAGAGGCAATACCTGGAGCTGGAGTGTCGGCGGTTTAAACGCAGGATCCTGATTGCCAGACACAACGTAGAGCAGGATCTGGCTAGAGAGGTACATGGTCGCTCTTAACTCTTTTGTTTGAGTATTTTATTCATTTGACCGCTGTCACCCAGAATTTCCTCCTTTTTTTTCAGGAGCTGAACAAACGGCAGACACAGAAGGACCTGGAGCACGCCATGCTGCTCAGGCATCACGAGTCGATGCAGGAGCTGGAGTTCAGGCACCTTGGGACGATCCAGAAGGCTCGGGCAGAGCTGATCCGGACCCAGCATCAGACCGAGCTCACCAACCAGCTGGAATACAACAAGAGGAGGGAGAGGGAGCTGAGGCGCAAGCATGTCATGGAGGTTCGACAGCAGCCCAAAAGCCTCAAGGTACGCTGGTACATGGATGCAATTCTGCAACTGACCCTGCTTCAAACTATGCAAATCTTCACTCCTTTACTCTTTGTCCACTTCAGTCTAAGGAGCTTCAGATTAAGAAGCAGTTCCAGGAGACTTGTAAAACCCAGACCAGGCAGTACAAGGCCCTCAGGAATCACCTGCTGGAGACCACGCCCAAGTCTGATCACAAGGCTGTGCTCAAGAGGCTGAAGGAGGAGCAGACCAGGAAGCTGGCCATCCTGGCTGAGCAGTACGACCACTCCATCAATGAAATGCTTTCTACACAGGCTGTGAGTACCTGAAGAAAAACATGATCACAAAAATGTCCTTATTCAGTCATGTACTTTCAAACTCTCTTTCTATCCTGGATGGATATTGTTTGAAATTTCTCAGTCGCTGTGTCAATATGATACCAGACTGTATATTGTCAGTAAATCACAGCAAGGAACTTCAAAATATTTTTCTACCAAATCCTTTTATAACAAAATAAGAAACTCAAATGACTCAATGTTTGTTAGATGCTACCTAAAATTATTTTTATCTGGAAACATCTAATTTAAGAACATTTAACAACAGTTGGGGAAAGCCTAAGCATTATTTTTTAATGTAACTGGTTAAGTGTTTATTTGCTGTTGGTAAGTCGCACATATACGCAGTCAGGTCAGTATGTCAAAATCACCCCAATGTCACTGAGTTATGACTACTGGAAGTGAGTGCAACTTTACAGCTTCCTGAAAGATTGTACTGTATGTCTTTGAAGTAGGGCTGAACATGGTGGTGCTTACAAATGTGTCTTTCTTTCCCTTCTTACTCAGCTGCGGTTAGACGAGGCTCAAGAGGGGGAGTGTCAGGTTCTGAGGATGCAGCTGCAACAGGAGCTGGAGCTGCTCAACGCGTACCAGAGCAAGATCAAGATGCAAACTGATGCTCAGCATGACAAGGAGAGAAGAGAGCTGGAGCAGAGGGTCTCTCTACGGAGGGCACTGCTAGAGCAGAAAGTAAGGGAGGCTTTTTGTTATCACTTTCTTTCAAAACAGACTAATAGCAGAAATATCTAGTCATTTATGTTGCACTGATTTGTTGGCTTGCGTTTATCTCCCCAGATTGAGGAGGAAATGCTCGCCCTGCAGAACGAGCGCCTGGAGCGAATCCGTTCGCTGCTGGAGCGTCAGGCCCGAGAGATCGAGGCTTTTGACTCGGAGTCCATGCGGCTGGGTTTCAGCAACATGGTGCTCACTAACCTGGCTCCCGATTCCCAAGGAGGCTGGGGGGGAGGAGGTGGGGGAGGCCAGGGCGCTCAGGGGGGAGGCCACTGGCCTGGAGGAGGTGGAGGAGGCGGCCACCATAGTCATCACCATCAGGGGGGCTCCAGCTCACAGCAGCCTTGGGGTCACCCCATGCTGGCTGGGGGCCCGCCACCCTGGAGCCTCCACCACCCTGGAGGAGGGAGTCAGAGGGGGAGTGGGGGAGGTGCGGGAGGGGTGAGGAACAGCCCGCAGGCTATGAGGAGGACGTCATCAGGGGGGAGGAATGAACAGGGCATGAGCAGGAGCGCCAGCATCACCTCTCAGATATCCAACGGATCCCACCTGTCATACACTTAGAACACACACACACACACTCACACACACACACACACA
>JAOXYL010000078.1:13081357-13107635 GCA_028564955.1 Terapon puta
TAAGTATTTGTTTCAACAAAAAACAGTTTCAGACAACCAATCACAGTGAAAGTGAAAGTGAAAGAATTCAAACCAACAAAAAAAAATAGTTATGACCTTTGCAATGTACCTTGAACGATCCAGTTTGTGTGAACAATAACCCACATCATAACCTGCTCTTAGACACTTCGACTGCAAAAACAGGTTTTTCATTCAGATTGTTGCTGAGAAACAGAAATACATTAATTCAAACCCACGCAGACGCACAAGACATGGTGTTGAGATAACAATAATTATGAATGTATGGATGCATAAACTTTCTCTAGCACCTTTAATATGCTAAATGCAACTTAACCATGTAAAGCCTGAATCCTGAAATAATTGCTTTTATAATAATAATAATTTTGATTGTATGCATCAGGTCTTTCAGGAAAAAGAATATCACACTGCTCATGTGGAGGAGAAGTATAAGCTTAAGCTGAAAAACTCATATATCAAATATAATACGTTTGGTGTTATAGGGTTAAAGTATTACTATTTATGAAATACCATAAACACACACAGATTAAAACAGACAGCTTCTGGTTCCAGCAAAAAGAGTCAGTTAGATTCTAGTATTCAAATTTCGGTGAAACTTTGATTTGACAGGCAGAGTTAGCAGTGGAAAACAAACAACATTAATTGTGGATAAAAAACATTTTAAGTATGAAAAAGTGATGAATGAAAAGTATAAGCTTAAGCATTTCCTTAAAATGAATTTATTAATTATAGATTTTCTGGATTTTTCTGGATTATATATTCCTTATGCTGCCTCCTGTAATCATGACAGGGATCTTGCATGAAATGGTCCACTTATTGTTATTATTCTAAGGCAACAGGCAAAACAATACCAGCGCAGTTGTGACTCCACCCCGGACATGAAATAGTATAAATGATGTTGAACCAGTAGATATACAGTCTACAAGACCAATTCAAGGCCTGAGGTACAGTACAGTTCATATCTGTTTGTTATTAGTAATGTAAAATAATTTAAGATTGAAGAATTAGAAAAAAAAACCATTTGTATTATTTTGTGCCAAAACGATGTATTAACTGATTTTTTTAGGATGGAATAATGTGTATGATAATAATGAATGTTTTGCATACATTTTAATTAATTCAGACATAAATAAAAGTAGTTGATACTTTACTTTAAATTCAAAGTCAATTGACCAGATAACTTTTATGAACATTTAAAGTGATGGCATCAAGTAAGGAGAGCAACAGTATCTTTAGATAAATGTTATGTTGTTGTATTGTGAAATAATGAGTTTTTGTAATGATACGTGAGAAGAAGATCACCAAAATCTTCAGGAATGAAAATCCATCTGAGATTAAATTAATCATGCATCACAGCCATCACAACATTTGTTGATACTGTAAACTAAACCGCCAAATTGAGGAGGGCACCCTCTTTACAGTCCTGTGACTAGCAGGATAAATATTTACATTTTTCACTGAAAATAAAACTCCAGCTGATAGCACATCAAAATGCTGTTACTTGTTAAATCCCTGTATTCAAAATGACTTCAGTAAAAGTGAAATGTAAGAAGTAGTTGAAAACCCTCCAAAAACAAATAGACCTTGAGTTAGCAATTGTTAGATATGTATTCACAAGTTGATAATTAGCATTGTTGTTACCTGTCACTTCCTGAGTGAGCACTGCCTAACGCTGTATCTTCACCAGCACAATGAGTTTTTGAATCTCTCCCTTACTTTCTCTCAGACAGGTTGTGCAGTGATGTTTGGGTTGGCTACGTTGTGTTTCCTGCTCATGCAGACTGGAGCTCTTGGGTTTGGTATAGGTTTGTTCGGAGGAAACTCTCTGACTCATCAGGACATCACAGAGAGAGCAATCTTAAATTCCACCGTGCAGGTGTGCCGGGCCCTGGCCGTGGCTGAAGGCAAAGACTTCACCTTTCCTGTAAGAATTCAGTTCAGTGAAATTACTTTGACTTTTCATTGTAATGCCCGTATTAATAAGTTGTTTCTGTGTGCAGCCGCAGCCTTTTACAGCTGAGTCTGTTGCTGTTGCCTGTGAAGCATCAAAATCATCCAAGAGCTTCCGCAAAAGCATCAAAGTAATAAAAAAAAAAAACTGGCGGGTTGACATTCGTCATGTTTTCAACTCAAACTACCACTTTGATGCTGAGAAATTTTCTGGAGGAAGAAAAATCATCACAGATGGTTTATCAGCTTTGAAGGCCAGCAACAAGCGAGAGAATTTTGAGGCTGCGAGAGAAAAATTGGGAGAAATCTTACACCCTTTACAGGTACTTTACATTGTTTTACACAAATGTTGGACTTCAAAACTAAAGCCACAAGCCAGTTTGGAAATGAATTTGAGATTTGTATGCTCTGTAATGCTGTTAATATTACAGTAGCCTATTAGAGGATATATTATCAATATGGCTCACTGAATATCGAATTATTATTTAAATAATAAAAAATATTGAAAGTGTTTGTGTTATTAAAAGATAGAAGATTTTGTCGTTGTTGTTTAATAATAGGATTTCTACAGTCACAGTAACTGGGTGGAAATGGGAAACAAACTCCCAAATTCTAATCTGATCAGAGCAGGCACCAGCATTGGTAACATCGCAGGTATGGAGATCATATGATGTCACTGCATGTATTGCTTGCAATGTTATCAAAATCGCAGATGAGAAGGGATGTTATGTTATTTAAAAAGATCATTTTATTAAAGAAAGATAGTGATAAATGTCTTGTTTCCTCCAGCTGAAAGCCGAGCAACCTGCCGCAGCTGTGATGGAGACGACTGCAGAAACAACATTTTGGAGGATATCCTACGTGAAAACATACTTACTTCGGGATATTTTGGCATTTTTAGGTCTACCAAACCAAAAGGTAAATCACTTACCTACCTGCCAACTGTAGGTAGTGGTAGTTTTTTAGAAATGCAGATCTCTATTTGCAAAATAACCTATGACTACAGTTACAGTTAGTTTATCAAATAACAATGCTTTCATGCACCAGGGCTTAATGAATAGTTTGGTATGTATGAAACCACCATCCAACACTGAACCAATGGATAAAATAAGAGCACTGAACAACTATTTATATAAGAAAGTGGTGGACCAGCCAACAAACCATGATTGTTTTCCCTAGAGCCATGCTGTTAGTGTAGGTTTAAATCACACACTGTCTGTGGTATCAATGTAATATTCTTTCAAGAATATGTGAATCTGTATGAAACATTTTGTTCTCATTCTGTTTCTAATGCTGAACAGGAAAATGCAGCCATGGAGGGAAACTTGATCGAACAAGTAGAGTTGAGCCTAAAGGAGGGATCAACAAAGACACTTTTGGCTCCAGTCACGGACATCTCCATACTGACGCAGCAAACATGGCAATAGCTGCGAGCAGTGAGCTCCTCGAGGACGTTCGAGGAGCTGCTGGAGACAAAACTTTCCTACAGTACGAAACCCATCCTCCATATTTTAGTTCTTTACTGAAATATTACTTCTATATTTATATGTTTTGTCTTTCTCCATCCCTCAGGATGATGGGGATCTCTAGAGAATCCAGTAAAGCTCTTTGTTTTGTGATCGACACGACGGGAAGCATGAGTGATGACATTGAAGCAGTGAGGACCGTCACTGCCTCTATAATCAACAATAAAGTAGGAACAGAAGAGGAGCCCTCAGTTTACATCCTTGTACCTTTTAACGATCCAGGTAGGATCTTGGTGCCCAGATTAGGCTTTACAATGCCAGTTTTTTATTTATTTTATGTGAAGTAAATGAATATTTGTGCTATTAAGTTCATGAATTTGTTCTTTGTTATTAAGTAATTTATAGTAATTTAGTCAAATGAGCCAGCAGATTTTTGGGTTATTTACTTGTTGGAATATTATGATTGTTCAAATATTATGTCAGTAATATAATATAGAAAAATAAGAGCATCTGTAAATCATAAGATAAAAACAAATATTAGAACGAGATGGTTTCTTTCTCCTGTCTCAACTTGAACCCCAGATTTTGGGCCACTCATAAGGACCACAGACCCAAATATCTTCAAGAATGCTATTAATTCACTGAGAGCAACTGGTGGAGGAGATTTTGCGGAAATGAGTCTTTCGGGGCTCCAGGTGCTGTGTCTACTTCAATGTCTCTACTTCAAAATCGGTCTCTGCAAAACTTGTTGATGATTTAAAGAGTTAGAAGTGCCATCGCTGTCTTCTCCTGCTCATATAGCTGGCTTTAACTGGTGCTCCTCCAAGTTCTGAGATCTTCCTCTTCACGGATGCATCTGCTAAAGACATACACCTGAGAAGCACAGTGATTGCACTCATTGAACGGACCAAAACAGTGGTGAGTAGCTGCTCCTAGGGCATAGAAAATTATAATGCAATACTGTCTATAAAGGAAGATGTAATGTCTCATCAAGTTTGTTAAGTCCTGTCTATCTGTTTCCTATCTGGTTCATGTTCTGGCTTGTGTTTTATTTTGAAATCCCTAACTTTCCTCTCGTTTCAGGTCCATTGACTTCCGCCCTTTGTATGCTTTCCCGCCATTGTGATTGTCTGCCCCACCCTGATTGTGTGCACCTGTGCCCCATTACCTCTTGTGTATATATAGTCCGTGTCTCCCCTGTCTTGTTGCCAGATCGTCTCTTCATGTCTTCATGTTCAAGCCAAGTGTCTTTCGTCTTGTCTTGTCATGCCTTGGAGATATCAGGTCGATCTCAAACTGAATTAAACGTCTTTATTCTAAATCTCAACCCAGAGTCTGTGTCTGCATTTAGGTCTGCTTTTGTCTGTGCCACGGATCTTAACAGAATGAGCACTTTTACATTATGTTTAATGCTTTTATTATGCACCATTTGTACAGACATAAATCTAGATTATTAAAAGCTTGTTTGTTTTGTTGGACTCCCTGTAAGCAAGGTTTCAACCTCAAACTCTCATTCACCGACTTTCTTTTCAGGTCAACTTCATGATTACTAACGTACTGGGGTTTCGTCGTCGAAGAGAAAGTGGTGACGATCAACAACAGCAACGCAGTCGGATGCTGACATCAGATATCCAGCTGTACAGAGACCTGGCTCAAGCTTCAGGGGGTCAGGCCATTCAAGTTTCAAAGAGCGAGCTTCCTGTGGCCACCAGCATCATAACAGAGTCCTCTGGCTCCTCTCTGGTGTTAACTCAATTAATGCTCTCACTGGCCATTATCGATGACATTTTTTGCAAACTCAGCTGTCTGACCAGTTTCTTTTAAACTTCCCAGGTGACCCTTCTGCAGGCAGCCAGGAGTCCAGGAAAGGCAGAAAATTTCACCTTCACAGTAGATGAGTCAGTAAGAAACCTAACGATTTACATCACTGGGAGCTCCGTTACCTTTACACTCATCAATCCCTCAGGTGGTCATTCTTTGCTAACTGAATCTTTCAAGTGTGTGATTTATATTATTGTAGCAGTTCATAAGGGAGGGTTAGAGTAGGATCAGAAAGATCAGAAAATTCTTGACTTTGGTCCTATATGGCAACAGCATTAATAGTGCCACTGCAATAACCAACAAGGCGTGATACAACAACTCACTGACGAAATCAAAATGTTTCATTGTTGAAAATCAGGGCAAAACATTGATTTAACTTCGCTGTCTGATGAGATACTTGGTGTGTTTAATTTTTTTGCCTTGGCTTTGCTTTTCACCAGCAATTCTTGTTGTTGTGTTTTGTTTGAAGGTGAATCCCAGCAAAGCTCCAACACATCTGGATCATTGATTGCTGGGTTCCAGTCAGTGAGAAATTTCAAGACTTTGCAGCTTGAAACACAAGTGGGACTGTGGGAAATTAAAACGGTGTCAACAAATCCCTACACTCTGAAAGTCGTAGGTGAGACCACCAAGATTGTGTAGTTGAATCACATAATGAATACTTAACTTGATACTTAAATGCCTTAAGCCACCAAACCAGTGTAGTCGAGTTGAATGGAATTTGGTTTCTTTTAGTCAAAATATTGTCTTTGGAAATATTTAACAGCAATGTTACATGTTTTCTGGAGAATCCATAGACTTTGCTTTCAACAGTTTTTCTGCAGAAGTAATGGTGGATTCGCTGTTGAACTTATGTTTTATTTTATTCTTTAAACAAATCATGATAAATATCCTTCAAAAGAACAGTAAAATGATGAGTATTTGATCATGGAATTTTATATTCTGTATATTTCCTCTTTGGTTGATTTTCTTGTCTTATAAAACTTTTTTATTTGCAGGTGACAGCCCCATTGACTTCCTGTTTGACTTTTTGGAGGTATCGCAGGGACCACTTGGAGGATTTGACATCATAGACAATCGTCCCAGAGCTGGTAAAGGAAACTGAATTTTGTGCTATGCCAAAGTACTTTGATTTAAATAACATAACATATTCCAGTGTGGTTTCTTTCTCTGTGAAGGTGCTAATGGTAGCCTGCTGGTGACGGTAACCGGGAGTGACTCCGCCACAGTGACAGAAGTAATTCTGGTTGAATCATCCGGGTCAGGAGAGGTTAATGGTAGAGTAGAGGCTCAGGGTGGGGGAGACTTCTTAGCTCGATTTGACAGGATACCATCAGAGGACTTTGTACTGCTCATAAAGGGCAGAATAGCAAAGGTTCCTCCAGAGCATCCACAGTGACCTTCCAAAGGCAGTCACCCACCAACATTAGAGTGTCTTCTCTGATTATCACAGCTGTAAGTGAAGTGCATCCATCTGTCATCCTATGATATGACTAAAATATTCTAGTCTTTTAGTTATATAACTGATATTAACAGTTTCCTTCCATTTTTAGGCTGATTCGAACAGTGTCTTGGTACCAGGAACACCGCTTTCAGTTCCCTTCTCTGTGACGAATGGCAGTGCAGGAACTTTGAGCATCCGAGCTACCAATGACCAAGGTTTCGCTTTAACGTTTCCACCCAATTTATCCCTGGGAACTGGAGGCAGTGCTAATGGCACAGTGAACCTCACAGCTCCTCTGAACACCATGTCTGGTACTGAGGTGACTCTGACCATTGAGGCTGAAGCTCCCGGAGGCACAGACAGCAACTATGTTGTGCTGCGTTTCACTGTCCTTGAAAGGGTAACTCTCCAGTTCAATCATTTCAATACAATTTCAATAATATTATAATATAATTTATATTATATTACTTATTGAATCCATGTATCTTTGTGTTTATTGGTTGATGTGATCCACTTTTTCTTGTACTGATAGGTGACTGATTTCACTCAGCCGGTGTGTGAGTTCCCCAGCCTTCAGGCCAACTGCTCTGAGCCTTGCAGCTTGTCAATGTGGGAGCTCACAGTTCAGGTGACCGATCAGGGGACGGGCATCGACCGGATTAGCCTTAAACAGGGCAATGGGACCATGAACACCAGCATGGTTGCTAGCAACGTAACTCTGGTGTCCTACAACGCATCCTGCTGCTCACCCGATGTAGAGCTGCTGGTTGTGGATCAGGTGGGAAATGTCGGCTCCTGTTTCTACAGTGTCCGAAGGACAGCAACCAACAGCTCACAGGCTGTGAACATCACCACAACCACTAATAACTCACAGCCTTTGACACCAGCAACCACCAACTCACAGGCTGTGAGCATCTCCACAACCACCAGTAACCCACAGCCTTCAAGACCAGCAACCACCAGCTCACAGGCTGTGAGCGTCACCACAACCACCAGTAACCCAGCTGCAGTTGTGTCTTTGTCTACCAGAGCAGCTCAGTCTCTTTTTCTTTGCCTTAGCATCACAATCCTTGGGCTCAGGTTGCCATTTGAAATGGGGATCAATTGAGTGTCTACATGTTAGTGTGGGGATGAGTTACATTTTACAGTTTTTGGGGGGCTTGGGAAAATCAACACATACCAGTTTGTAAGGTACCCACAGCTGAAACTATCACAGTGTGTGATACTGAGAGGTGTGTCTACAACTTGATCTACCTTCATTGATTTAAAGAATTTAGCTGGGTCAACCTAATAAATTGGCAACTGAGTGTATAACTGGCTGATTAATACTACTATTAAAAATGTATGCAATATGAACTACATGTACTGTGGGTATCACATAGTGCTTCATGAAATTGTAACTCTTAAATAAATAATTGTAACTTTTAAAGCTTAATGGGGTTAGAATATGTTTTGGTTCAGGCATAGTTCATTTTAACATGTCAATTTGATAACACTTTTCACACTTAATTTACAACTTAATTCATATTTTGAGAACCATCTGTAGGATGCTATGGTTGATTGAATGATTACATGTATTAGATCATTAAAATTTATGTATACATATGAGGCTTTCTTCTTACACAAGTGATAAAAAAACATAAAGGATGGCACAATAAATGTATAAAAGTTATATCATCTGTGGTCCTTTGGGAAAAGGTGCATGGTCATAGTGAGGGAAAAAGAGGTGACATCATTGGAGAGTAACAGCTATATTAGATACCCCTGTGACTGGTAAAAAAAAAAAAAAAAAAAATCAATAGAATATGTGAGGCTCCAGCAGTGATTATTCACACTATGTGAATGATAACATCATCAATTATTGGTACAACCAAAAGTCTACATAAAAATGAAAAAATTCATATATAAAAACACACGTCTCACCATAAACTGTTTCATTGTTTCACATGGGAGCAGCAGAGAACAACAATGACTCGTTCAAGAACATGACAGAAGTAAAGTCATTAGAGCTCCATCTAGTGGAGGAGGAATCAGCATCACTGTCTCACATCAAGTGTAGAACATACTTACGTACTTGGAGTCTCTGTGCTGTGCAAAATGAGCAAGAACACACAACCTGTTTTTTTCTGTTTTCATGTAATGTTCCAATCCAGTATGGATATTTATCAGGACAAACAAGTGTGTATTTCCCCATCCATACTGTCACATAAGATGAGATGAGAGATAATCCCATTGCGGGGAAATTTACTTAAAGCATAGACATGAAAAATATGAGGGAATAGTACAAAAAGATAGATCTAAAATATAAATACAGAAGGTTAAAATGGCATAAATAAACCATAAACATACATTAATAGTGTATATTACTGTAGTGCATGGAACATATACAAAATACATTGGATAGTGTAGTATAGTATAAAATATACATTATGTTATACACATATATCCTCCATATGTACAAATTGTTATTGCACTGGAGCATATTGATATTGAACTGGAGAAAAAAATTGCACTTGATATGAGTAAAGTGATTCAAATGACCAGAGTGCTGTTCTTTGACAGATGATGATAATAACATTAGGGTTATGTTATGTTGAATTAAAAAGCTTTAATGTGGTCAGGACGAAGGATCTCTGATAAGTACAGTTATTTCTCCACACTATGCTATATTTGATGCTGATTTTGTGTGAGAAAATGCTTTGTAAAAATTATTTTCCCTATAGTACTATTTAGTGGTTTGAATGAGACATTTGATAAGTCACCAAAGTAAATGAGTAGTTATTGATTCGGAAATGTTCCTCAAGGGGCCGTGAGAGTGTCCTAACAGGTGCTCCTTCCAGGTGATCATTTGTCTAATGTCAGTCTGAGGTGGTGTACTGTATCTCCGTTTCAGTGTTGCAACATGATGCTGGCAGAGGAGGAGCAACCACCTGAGACAGTACAGGTAACTATGGTGTGGTGCCCAGCATAGTATGTTTTTTCCTCTCCTGTCCTCAGGTCTTACATTAAAAACAGGCTGTTTTATGGATGTTGTGTCAGTTTATAACTTTTTGTTGACTGGTAGCAGTTTTCAGGGAGCCAGCACAGGCTCCAGGAAATTACTGCCACCAGCCAAGAAATAGTCCAGCATAAAGCCTCCGATCACAGCACTGTTGTACCTTCATACAGAGACCACCTGGCTGTTTCTCTGTGTGTTCACAAACTTGAATTTAAGAGACAGACACGACAGTAGTGTCACCCTTCTTATCTAAATCTTTGCCAGGAAGTGAATGAGTGTATTTTTCAGATGATGAAAGAGGGACAGTCCAGGGACTTAATATTGCACTACTATAGGGTTGTGCAATATGGAGATGGATTAAAAGCTCCAAAATGTTGGACTTGTTTCCTGAAGTGCAATTTGAAGTAGAAACCCAAACCAAGCTACTGATATTATCAAAGTTATTCTATGTCTTTGTAAAAGCTTTTTTCAGAGAAGATCAGCAGTGTTACTTTGTAGTTACTGTGAACTGCTCAATGTCTCTACACTATATAAAACTATTCTAAGTCAAGGTATAACATGTATGTAAAGAATAACAAAAACACAAAGTTATGAATGAGTGTGTTGTCTGTATATCTATATATCAGCCCTGTGACCAACTGGCAACCAGTCCAGGGTGTATCCAGCCTCTCACCCAGTGACAGCTGGGATAGGCTCAAGCACCACAGCGATGAATGGATAGTGTGTGTCTGTGTCTATATATGCAGAGACTGCCCTCTGCCTAGATTTTTTTCACTGTTTTCAGGACCTTTCTGGGCATTAGCCTTTGGTCAGTGGTGTGTCACCCCCCGCCAATAGCAGCACGCAAAAACACTGCAAAAACTTAGCAACAAGGTGCCAGATCATAGGTATGTGGGGCGGCCAGCAGGAGAGGAGGACTCTATTAGGACTTTTAGTTTCATAAGTAAGAAAAGAGGAGTGATAATGTACTGAGAGGTGGACAAATGCATGTGACCAAAAAATGGCCGAGTATTTTCTTCCATCTCCTCAGACATTGCCCTTCTCATTCCATCCACCCAATGCCCTGAGATTTTTCATCAATCATTCCATTTCCTGCCACTCCCATCTCCCTTGCAATCACTTATTCTCATCACCTGACTGCCCCAACCATATGCTCATTTGTCTCTACTTCCCCAATCAGCCCCTTCTCATATATCTTTCCTGTCCCCTTTGTTCCTTTGGCAGCGTGTCATCCGTAGTTTGACTTCCACTCAACCTTTCGTGTTACATGATAGCAAACAGTTCCCGTGTTACCCATCTGTCACCAGCTACCTGTCCACCTGACTGCACGTTGGCCTACCTGTACCTGCTTAACTGCCTGTTAGTCGCCAGATTACAATAAATCGTTGACCTTCACTGTCCTGCCTTCATTGTCTGTGTTTGTGTCCAGTTCTGCAGTTCTTGAGTTGTGACAGTATTTGCATGTCTCGTGGCTGAGCAGCTGTAGGAAGTGAACTTGCTCATTGTTCTCTGCACTTCATATCAGCAAATAGTGCTCTCTGGTTTTCTTCTTTCCGTGGTAACATAAATTGGCATCCAAATGAGCAGTAACTGCCTACAGTGTTTGCTCTGATTAGTCAGTTTTTTTTTTTTGTTTGTTTTTATTTCACATCTTCCTGATTAGATTTTTTTTCATCAAGAAGAATGTTGGCTCACCCAAAAGGCATTCCAGAGATTATGACATTTTGGGCACTCCCATGGAGAAAATGCTGAGGACATCCGTGTGTGCAGCTGACAAGAATGCCAAGAATCTAAAAAAAAAGGAGAGCTCTAGTGTTTTTCTAGCAAAACTCATCACCAAACAGACATTAACATGCTACTGACTTAATTGTTTCTCATTAACCAAATCCAACAGGTAAAGCAAGTCCTGCATGACCCCGCCCTGGCAGCAGAGCACTTTAAAGCAGGTGTTGACACAAAAATTATGATAAAGCGCACAGGACACCATAACGATCAGAAGAAGGACGATCTGCTGACTCATAACAACAGGTAAAGCAAGTCCTGCATGACCCCGCCCTGGCAGCAGAGCATTTTAAAGCAGGTGTTGACACAAAAATGATGATAAAGGGCACAGGACACCATAAAGATCAGAGGTAAGATGATCAGTTGACTAATAATTATAAGTTATGCCTAAAAGATAATCAGATATTTATTTCTTTGTGCAGAATATCATCCAAAAGTACCATGTGTTGTACAAAGAGTGTGTGTGTGTGTGTGTGTGTGTGTGTAGGTTTGTGTGTATGTGTGTGTGTGTGTGTGTGTCTGTGTGAGGCATTGAGTCAGCTGTCACATACACAAAAAAACTGAGTTTAGATGAATCTTAATCTCAACGAGACTATGAGTACATGAAATTTATATTGAGTGTTTGTGACATTGATTTTAAAGTGCACCTGTAATAAAATTATTTTTGGGGATTTTCAGAGTTATGTCTTCAGCGTTGGCTGTGCTTTACATCCTGCTTCTGCACACTGGAGCTCAAGGGTTTGGGATATTGCCAGGAAAGTCTCTGAATCACCTGGAAATTACTGAACGTGCAATTCTAAATGCCACCGTGCAGACGTGCCGTGCTCTGGCACAAGCTGAGGGGACAGACTTCACTTTTCCTGTAAGAATGCACCCGACTGAAATTATTATTTTTTTTGCCTGAAATGAATCTCTTTTAGTAATGTTAGTATGATTTGACTTTGTGTGTGTGTATAGGCACAGCCTTTCACTGCGAGGGCTGTTGCTGTGGCCTGTGGCGTGCCACAATCTATCAAAAGTTTCCGCCAAGCCATTACGTTCATCACACTGAGGAATATACGAGTGGACATCCGTCATGCCCTGAATGCAAGCTTCCACTTTGATGATGAAATGTTTGTTCAAGGACGGAAAATCATCACAGAGGGAATACAGACTATCAAAGCAAGCAACAATCAAGAAAACTTTGAGGCAGCGAGGCAGAAACTAGGAGAAATTTTCCATCCTCTGCAGGTATCAATCATTATTTCAGTATTTATTTTCATATTAGGTATTAATCAAAAGCCTTAATCAAGGGAGTTTTATAACATTCTAAAGTATTTAAAGTATTATCAAACGTCTTACTCGATCTTTTTTTTGTCAACCTTCTATAGGACTTTTATAGCCATAGTGACTGGGTAGAGCTGGGGAACACCCTCCCAAACTCTAATCTGATCAGATCAGACACCAGCATTGGTAACATAGCAGGTAAAGAGATGGTGAGATGGGATGTCTATCTCTGTTTGTCTGTTTAACAAACAGATAGCAAAACCAGTGAGGAATGCAGTCTGAATGTGAATGTGAAACTATCTGTCCACAGATGAAAGCAGGGCGACGTGTCGCAGCTGTGATGGAAACGACTGCAGGAATAACATCTTGGAGGACGTCATCAAGGAGAAGGTGCTGACCTCTGGATATTTTGGTGTTGTGCCTTTTGCCTCAACCAAACCAGAAGGTAAACGATTCATTCAGCAACGAATGGCACATCATCATACTTTCAATCAGTGGGTCAGCCATACAAATAAAAGTTTACAAAGTTCACATGAACATATAGAGATTCTTGTGGTTTATTCAAAGGTTTTGTGGTCTTCACATTAACAAATGAGTTTGTTGTACAGTGACCATAATAATATACATAACAATGTTTTAGATATATAATTACTTAATTCTGCTTTGTTAATATATTGTATCATTCACTTATGTGCATTGTGCAGAACAGTATATAATCAGTGAAATCAACAGCATATACATGACTGGAGAAAATGGATCACCAGATTTTTTTCTCATTTACTTCTGAGATTGTTTATAGCTTGTTAAATACAGCAAAAAGTGTCACATTTCAAGCTTTTTTTCTAGACCTTTAAATCCTATCACTATCTAAATCACTTACTTAATGCTGGTTGGACTTATGTTGTGCAACTTGACGTCTTTCAAAGGCAGAAAACAATTATGCCAATGGCTTATGAAGACAATACATATTGTGTTTGGCTGTTTAGGGTGGATTAATATGTAAATGTCGAAAAATACCTATAGCTGTCAAATTCCAGCGTCTTTCCTTGATAGACAAAGATTTGGTGTGTGTTCATCTGCTCTCTGGGGAAACTCGTCTTTACATCTCAACTTTTCTGTTAAAGCGTTGTTTCCTTTCCTCTATTGTTGTGCCCTCTTCATTCAACTTCTGTTGTGTTTTCTGTTTCCGCCCCCTCCTCCTCTTATAGACAAACAGGGTATTCCTTGCTCTTTCTGAGTGTAGCTGTTAAACTGAGTCAGCTGTGCACATTGCTGCCATCTGTCCAAACACACATCTTCAGAATCAAATAATTCACCAGTTGAAGTTGAAAATACTTGCACACTATGCTCTTTAGAAATAAAAGCAAATATTTAAGCAGTGGTATACTCCCATGAAAGGACTGATGTGGTGGTAAAGAAAACAAAGATGTATGTTTATGCTCATTCTTTCATGTTATTTGTTGAACAGGAAAATGCAGCCACGGGGGAGCAGTTGATCAAACAAGTACCATTGAACCTATAGGTGGGATCAACAAAGACACTTTTGACTCCAGCCATGGACACCTCCATACTGACGCAGCAAATGTGGCGATAGCTGCAAGCAATGAGTTGCTGGAAGACATTCGAAAGGCTGCTGGGGACAGACCATTCCTACAGTATGAAACCCATCCTGCAAGTTTCAGTTATGTACTGAAAGGGGGTGTAAAGTAGCTCAGTCTCTTTTTCATGTCTCCAATCCTCAGGATGATGGGGATCTCTAAAGGATCCAGCAAAGCCCTTTGCTTTGTGATCGACACCACAAAAAGCATGAGTGATGACATTGAAGCAGTGAAGACTGTCACTTCCTCCATAATCAACAGTGAAGTGGGAACAGATAATGAACCCTCAGTTTACATTCTTGTACCTTTCAGTGATCCAGGTAGGATTTTTTTCTGTTGTAACATTGGAGATCATCTCAGAACTTGCAAGTTGAAAAAAACACATTAATTTATTTTTCCTGTCTCTAAATGAACATAAGACTTTGGGCCACTGGTGAGGACTACAGACCCACAAGTCTTCAAGACTGCTATTAATTCACTATCAGCATCTGGTGGAGGAGATGAGGAGGAACTGAGTCTTTCGGGGCTTCAGGTGCTGCAGTGTTCATTACTTCAAATCTGCCTCAAAAAGCTCATTGATATGTTAACAGCTGAAACTATCCATGCTCTCTTGCTCATTTAGCTGGCTTTAACTAGCGCTCCATTCAGCTCTGAGATCTTCCTCTTCACGGATGCACCTGCTAAAGACAAAAACCTGAAAAGCACAGTGATTGCAATCATAGAGCGGACACAAACAGTGGTGAGTAGCTGCTCTAGGTATCACACATCTATCTTGTGAGATGTTTTTGACTTCACTTCCTGATACTTGTTCAGTGTGTTTTTTGCTCGTCTAATGCTTAGGTTGTAACAATTACTTGATTCTTATATTTGCTGATAAACAGAAAATTAGTTGTTATAGTCTTTATCATCCATTAATCATTCTCAGTGTTTTTGAAGACAAAATGCCAACAGAATAAATACAAAATAGTCTGGTCCCAGATTTTCAAATACAGGTATGTGCTGGTGTCCTCTTTCATGACTATAAACTGAATACGGTGAGTTATTAATTGAACACTGATGACTTCACCTTGTGCTCTAGGAGGCAATTGTTCACTCTATTCTGACATTTTATAGGATAATTGAATTTCAGTATAGAAAACAATGGCAGCAGGTAGCCTTGACCCGAAGAACTGGGAAACTGTGAGCCTTTGTGATATGGTTAATTTTCTGTCCAAAGGTGAACTTCATGATTAGTGGCTCTACAGTGCTAAATCGTAGAAGACGGCATGACCAGCGGCAAAGCAGTAGGATAACAGAGTCAGACGCCCAGATATACAGAGACCTGGCTCAGGCTTCAGGTGGTCTTGCTGTTGAGGTTGAAAAGAGCGAGCTCCCTGAGGCCGTCAGCATCATCACAGAGTCCACCAGCTCCTCTCTGGTAACATTACAATCACCTCACTTCTATTTAGCCAGTCAATTCAGAGATTTCAGCTGTGCCATCTCTTTAATGTGATCTCCCAGGTGACCCTTCTGCAGGCAGCCAGGAGCCCGGGAAAGGCTGATACGTTCCCTTTTCTAGTTGATGAAACAATAACAAACCTTAGAGTTTACATCACTGGGCGCTCCGTCAATTTCACCCTCATCAGCTCCACAGGTAGGACTGCCTTTCTAAATGAAGTCTTCTTTCCTTCCTTCCTTTTGACATTTTGACATTGGTGTCAAGTCATCACGATCTCATTGGCAATTTCCAATATCACAACTGTTCTTCTTTTCTTCTTTCTTTTTCTTTGTCTTGTTTTTTTTTTTTGAAGGTGAATCTCAGCAAAGCAATGACACGACAGGATCACTGATCATTGAATCCAAGTCTGCAGGGAACTTGAAGACTCTGCTGCTACAAAGACAATCAGGGCTGTGGGAACTGAAAATGGAGTCAACTCATCCCTACACCGTGAAGGTCATAGGTCAGGCCCCTACAACTTCATTTGATTACAACATCCAGGACTACCACTGGTAGTCTTTATTTTATACATATATACATATCTTATCATATCCAGCTATGCTGAAATGACCAAGAAGCTTCCTCTTGTTATAGCCGCCCGCATCAAGATTAGCCTCTGTCACGCAACCTTTCATGATTCAGATAAAGTTATAGTGGCATGGCTCCGAGGTGAACAACTTGCTTATCACTGTTTTTGTGAGCAGGTCTTATGCTTACATTAGCATGTAACCCAAAGCATCACTGTGTCTGACAACAACATAACAGAGCTGCAATCACGCTCTCTGAAAGCTAAAACGTTAAGTTTCCCGACCACATGCCAAACAAGATGGCTGGTAATAGAATGGTAGTAACCAATCAATTCAGAGTTCATACATGGACATACAGTTACTTAGTTGGGACTGATTAGCTTGTTCATTTAGCCTTTATTTATTTCTATTTGCAGGTCAGAGTCCGATTGACTTCCTGTTTGACTTTGTGGAGGCATCTCAGGGCCCCCTAACTGGATTTGATGCTCTTGACACACGTCCTAGAGCCGGTAAAGGCCAACTGTTTTAAAGAAAAATGTGAATTTGATGAAATGTTGTTGTGCAACAACATCACAAACTCTGTGATGTGATGAATCTTCAATGTCTTTAAAGGTGTCAAAGGCAACTTGTTGGTGTCTTTGACGGGGAGTGACTCTGCCACAGTGACAGAAGTCACTCTGGTTGAATCGTCTGGGTCAGAGGTCAAAGGAGTGGTGGAGGCACAGGGGAGCGGAAATTTCTTAGTTCATGTCGACATGATGCCATCAGAGGCATTTGTGGTGCGGGTAAAGGGGCGGGATGACATTTTTGCCCCCAGAGCTTCAATAGTCTTCGAAAGGCGGTCATCCACGAACTTCAGAGCCTCCAATCTGACTATTACTGTGAGTGCCATCGCAGAAAGATTGCATCAGCCATGGGAAGATATGAAGCAACTATAAGTTAAAATGCTGATTTCATAAATCAGTATAAAAGAGCTTCATCACTGCAAACTCTTGTCTTATTTGTGTATAGGCTGAGTCGGATAGCATCTTGGTACCAGGAACGCCATTCTTAGTGCCCTTCTCTGTGATGACCAATGGCACAGGGGGAAACTTCACCATCCGAGCCACCAACAATCGACGTTTTGACTCAACATTTCCAACCACTTTGTTCCTGGAACCCGGAAGCATTGCCAATGGTACGGTGAGCCTCTCGGCACCCCTTACCACCACATCTGGTGCCGACGTCACTCTGACTATTGAGGCCGAGGCTCCGGGAGGCGAAGATACAAACTACATTATGCTACGTTTCTCCATCATTAACACGGTAATGCTCCCACTGAAGAATCACACTGATTAATACAATTCTTTGGCAATCATTGTTTTTAACGTCTTGATTTTATAGGACATTTCTTAAAAACAGCTAATTCATGACTAATTAGCCTGTAGACAAATTTCACATTTTTGCATGTACAGCTGAATGTGTACCACATGCTCCTGTTTGCCTTCTCTATTTTCTTTGTATACTTAGTGATAAATTACATGACTATTTTTTGAAAACTTATAATATAATTTGAAATTATAGACCCATAAAATAAAGCCTCTTCCTTCTGCTTCTCAAATTTCCTTCATCCTGACTAACACCATCCTCACAACCTGACTTTATCCACTTTTTCATCTCCTCACAGGTCACTGAGGGTTCACAAGCGCCTTTCTCTGCATCCACCAAGGTTGCTCAATTACCCCTCCTTTGCCTCGGCATAGTGGTGTTAGGGCTCCATATGCTGACAGAACTGGCCGTCCAGTGAGTTTATGTCAAAGCTGCATGATTTTTTTTTGCATATATGCACTGTGAAATGGGTTGCATCCAACATCTGGTAGCAAGTTTTAGCTTCGCATTTACTCTAAACTTCAATTCATTGCTCAGTCTAAACTGTTTTAAGGAAAATTTTATCATGTTTTCTTGCACACTGAGACATTGACACTGTTAAGCACTTTATTATGTTTACTCTGTGTAGGGCATCATGGCGGGCAATTTTGCAGCCTTTTTTCCCTCCTACGTGGGGGTGATCCCCACCAGTGGTTTATTTGCTAGTATAATACATATATATTTTCAGCTGATGCACCCTGCCATTGTGTGTTGGTCTATTGCTGTTTTCAGATAAGTTATTTTGTATTTGTGAAATAGCTTTTTCTATGGAAAGAAATAAAACGAAAAACAGCCTTCAAGTCTCAAATTCAGCAGGACCATGCAGGTCATGTGTGATAGGTGTCAACCAGGGTGAGGTCTCTGTGCTAGCCCATGGAGAACTCTATACTATTGTATGCTCTGCCCACCAAAGCTGATGAGTAGCTTGTTGAGAAAACCAAAGATTAAACGGCTAAATGCACAGATATTTAGAGTTTGTGGTGAATCAAACAGAGGCAAAAGAGGAGTGAATATTGGACAAACATTTATTGGGAGGTCAAATGACTCCATGTCTGACTGATGGAGCTAGTGATAGTTTAACAAGGACTAGACATGCATGCAGTTCATGCATGTTTCATTCCAGACAGTCAGACTAATCATTTTGGGCTGCACATGGACCCTTGCATTGAAGACAGTTGTTTGCAGATTAATTTCCAGTATATCTTTACAAAATTAGGCTTTGTGTCTCTCTGGTTTTTGGATTTAGCTTTCATCTGCTGCCATTGGCTAAAGTGATTTTCTGGCTACAATAAGTGCATGAATGACTGGTTGCTTATGTCCATTATTGCTGATATAAAGATATTCCATCCTCTAAAAAAGGGAACCCAATGCTTTTTTTGCTCTGCCTGCTGTTCAGTAATTGTATTTTTTTTGTATTTGAGCCAACATTATCCCAAATTTTAAGAGGAGATTTCCTAGTCAGAGGTAAAACTGGGGAGTAAAGACCGTGGTATTTCTCTGTATCACAAACCAGTCCAACCAGCTTCCACAAATGCATGTGGACACACACAGATTGAGACAGATAAAGTGAGCTGGCCTAACCTCTATGTAGCCGGCAATCATTTCTCATTAAGAAACAGTGAAATCATTTGTTCATTGTAATTACAGACAGACAGGCAGACATTTTTAAAAAACACTGTTTTTATTGTTGTCATAATGTGTCTAATGTATAATCCTTTACAGAACACAAAACGCTTTGCTTTTAACATTTTGCTACAAGTTCAACATTTTTTTTCTTCTGTGTCCTTTATTACTATTTACATTTTTGAAAAGTTTTCAGAGAGACTTATGTAAATAAACTGGTCAGTGATCATCTGATCGGCGAGGCAAATACATATGTTGATGTGTATCTTTTATGTCTATGTGTGTGTGTGATTAGTGGTAGCGCATGTATGTTTATTACAATGCAGTTTGGAAGTTTGGGAAGTGCAATTTACCAAAACCCAAAAAATTGCATCCCTGGCAGAAAGCCTTTTTCTGGCATGAGATTTTTGCTACTGTCTGTGAGCATTTCACACAGGGTTATTAAGAAAGTAGTAACAGTGTTGACTTTCTTCAGACCTTTAACCCAACTTGCATGTGTCCGTTAAACGTAGAGCCCCCTCAATCACACTTCTCATCCTTCTTATTCTTTACAAATAACTGAAAAAAGATGTGAACATATTAAAATAATTTTGCCGTAGTATAAAGGTTCATTATGTAAAAAGTAGAATGTGGATGATGCAGGGTCGACAACAAAACAATGATTGTTCAAATTTGCTGAACTATCAATTTGCATTTACACTGTCCACATTCATTTTCTTACATAATGATAACTTTAAAGAGGCAATCCTGTTAGAGTATTTTGGAGAGCGGATCCTTGTCAATGCAAGGGAAATGTATTTCTTTAATAGTGATTCTGAAATTCAGATTTCAGTTCTTCAGAAGGTGTGTTTCATGGACGTCAGTCAGTGCCATTGGTGTACTGCGAAAGCTTATTCTCCAAGTCACAGATTCTCTTCTCCTGAGACAAAACTGTGGCCTTCAGATTCTGAAGTTCCTCCAGCAACCTCTGAAGTAACTCAGGCTAGACGGGGGAAGACGGGAAGGAAAGGGAGAGGGGAAACAGAAGAAGAAGAAGAAAGGAAAAACACAGTGACAGGGAGGTGAAAATGGAGGATAAAGAAAAATAGAGGAAAATAGGTCAAGGACAGCGAACAACTAGGAAAAATAAACCAAAACAAAGAAGGGAGCTTTGGAAGAAAAGTTGTGGGCAGGTACATATAGAGGAGAGATAAACAGAGATGTGTTAAAGAGAGAGACAGATGCTTTTAGGAGTAAACAGATTACAGTCTGTGAAGCTAAAGAAAGTCATTATTTATCAAAAATGTGCGTCATAAAGCTAGACAAGTAATGTTGTGCTATAAATCTAATGTACTATGACAGTGGTTCACATATGTGATACACACTGTGTGAGTGGGTAATTTAATGCAGACTGCAATTACCGGCAGACTGTTGGTGTCCAAGGTAGACATGCTGCGTCGGGTGGTGGGTCGGGAGTCCAGCACGTTCTTCTTTGCCACTTTTAGCTCTCGACTCTTAGGTGGCACATAACCGTCCCGCATGGACACCAGAATTGGATCTTCGTCACGGCCCTCCAACCACTCTTCAGGCTCCATGGCGGGCTCTGGCCCCGCTGTGTCTGGGTACAGGTCATCCTGGAAGAGGTCGGACTGCACGAGAGAGTTGGTGAGGTGAAGAAAGAAAAAAAGCAGAATTGTTCCTGATCGGTCAGATCTTAAATGCTGTGGTTGGTCACGATTCAGCTATTGAATTATACACTTTAACCCACAGTACTTTAATATATCACAATGCATCATCAATTAAAAACCGATCATGTTTTGTGCAAAAACTGTTGTTATGAAATGTGCAATACGTTTTCTCATAAAACAGCACATCAAAATTGTAAAGATAGCATCTAGTAACATTTTGCAGCTGGTTGCAAATTGCAACTGACTAAATATCCCTCCCTTATCAAGTGTGCTGGAAAACCTACAGCGGCTGCCACGTCAGTGAAAAAAATGTAAAAGAAACTGTAGAGCTGGTGTTTATTCAGTTCATTTGAAGGTACTGTAGAGACATGGTGGTGCAACATGGTGGACTCCTTATGTAGTTATGGGGTGCTTGTTCTAAGCTAACAAAAAACACAATGATTCTTAGTTTCAGGTGATGATACAGTAATTAAAACACAATTGTGAACTTTATATTTCATTTCCGCCAAGTTTGAGTATGATCAGAGGATCATTTGGACTTACTTTTCTGGGCACTGTCATCGTGATGGGTTCACACTTTTTATCAAGGAGCTTGAATAACCTGAGAAGTTAAGTGAAGAGATGAGCAGAGAGAAAAGAGGGGAGAATTGTGTTTTAGTTCTGGGTGTTGTCTGAGTGATCTTTGTAAGCATAAAGACAAGACAATCTCAAGCACACATTCAGAGTTACATGATGGATAATTTAGCAGATATGGACAGCAGTGAGAAAAGATTCAGTTTCTCACCTCGCAATCTCACATTTGGTGACGTCCACACCTCTCTTGGGCATGAAACCCATCCCCCTCTGGGGCTCCTTACTGCTGAAGGTGTTGAGGTAGTGGACGTATGGTGGCTCCTCTGTGATCTCAAAGTAACGGATACTGCTGTCTCCCTATTCACGAATGCAGAAAACATATAAAACATGTCAAAAACATTATTAAGGCTGGAATTATAATAGTCATATACACATCATGCAGCACATTTACAAGTATGATTTGAATCAATTAACCGCAATGTCTCCATACCTTTCCACAGAGGTAGACCATGTTTGCGTCTGCATCATAATATGGTAACAAAACTCCATTACTTGTGTCCAACTCCAACAGCGCAATGGGCTCTTCAAAGTTTGTCTACAGAAATTCAAAACATTGAAGGAAACCTACAATTTGTGGCGCCCATGCATTTAAAGGCATGTAAATTTCTGCACCCTTTGATTTGCATGAATGAAATTTGAATAAGTTTGTTACCGGGTCCCACAGTCCGAGCTCTCTCTGACTCATCCTGGTGAATCCTGTGGTGAAGATGTTTCCGTCTCTGGTGAAAATGGCCCTCATTGGCCGGATCCCCTCATGTGGAGCCAAACGTTCCTGTTTGTCAGAGGAGGGACAGACGTCCATTCATTTCATCTCGACTGATAACACAGATTTATACTGAAATAAACTTCTTGTTTAACTTATTGACACATCAATAGAACATTTTTCTGGTGCAAGTGCTTTTTAGTGGCTTGTATGTGTGGTTAAAAGACTGCGATGATCGATAAACTTGTACAGTACTGAGTAATTAATCTGATAATAATCCATATTCATGCTGTGTTTGAATAGTAGGTCAGTATTTGGGGAAATATGCTTATTTGGTTTATTCAAGAAGAGTTCAACAAGAAGATCAATATTCACAGCAGTGTGAGCATATTTCCCAACATTTCTAACTATTACTTCAATACATTCTAGCCATTTCTTCATGGTGCCATTATATTAGGATGAATTATACTGTGACGTACATATTTATTAGTATTTTGTACTCACTCACCGCAACCACCTCCCTTTTGCGGGGATCGCAGACGCGCAGACGTCGGTCCTTACAGGTGGTGCAGAACAAGCTGCCGTTTCGGTTCCAGCTGATGCTGTAGATGAGATCTGGATGGTCGTCCATGGAGATGAGGGGCTCACCTGTCCCCACGTTCCAGATTATGATCAGGTTATCACTGCCTGTGAGCAGAACAAAAGATGGACATCTGAATGTCGCACAAGCAGAGGAGAATCCCACCACTGTTACATCAAGATGAAACATTAGACGACAATGAAAACGTGCGTATGTGTGTGTGTGTGTGTGTACCCTACCCGCAGTGAGTAGGATGTTGCGTGCGGTGGGATGCCAGCTGACAATGCCGACACGTTTGGAGTGTCCCTCCAGGACCACCACGGGATCGGAGAGTGGACGGGTCAGCGTGTGGTCTGGGATCTGCCACACCTGGATGGGAGCAGATCAGAGCGGCACAGTTAACTCTGTGTCTAAAGTTACACTGAAGTGTTAATTTAATAGGGATTACGAATACATACTGTATCAGAGCACAGAATTTCTACCTCCTGTACAAAACCCCACATGTCAGAGCAAAACTACATCTGTCATTTTTCCATTAAACTCAGTATGTTGGCACAAGCTTACTGTTTACTGAGTAACGTAGTCATTTTAATTGATTCATAAATTAATTTCCGTTGCTTTGTTGTCAAGGTGATAAGAGATGGCACCCACTCGCTAATGTCAACACCAAAATATGCTGCTTGCTAAACAAAAACAAGGAGAAAGCCTTTGTTCTTAAAACTATGAACAGCACTAATTCATAATCATACATTCAGTGTCAAAAATGCGATGACATTGATCCATTCATTTTCTAACCTGTTTAGGGCTTTTGGGATTCTGTAGCCTGTCTCTGCATACAATGGTTGAGTCATTCATCTAGAAATACTTTTGGATCAGGAGTCCAGATCCCCCCTACACAAAGAATATATTTGACTGGCTACTGACAATTTTATTTTTACAATTTTATTACTTATTTTATGTTTTTCTTTAACATTTAATCTAGTATTTTGACAATTACAATTATGCCAGTTATATTTTGTGGTTATTATTAATATTATTAGGTCATTTCAAATCCTTTCCCCCACAGCCAGTAATATTTTGGTAAAGTTTCCTATATTTTATTTTAGATTTTTATCATAAAGGTCTGATTTAAAAATGCTGGGTCCAAGAAATACCAGAATCACAAGACACCACATGTAATTCAAATTTAACTGCATCATGCAGATTTCTCATCTGGGTGTTTAAACCTCCAAAGAAAAAATAGTGAGGTCGTGACTTTGGTGTCCTCAGTGGTAGCGACATCCTGACCACAGGGCTGGCATGCAAATGTATTTTCATATAAAAGCCATATTTCAAAACATACTGACATGTCAGGTGAGCTGAACAGGTGCTACTTTCTGCACAATGGTGTGCTTTTATGACTTCCTCATGGAGAGCACAGGACAGAAAACAAACTACCAAACTCACCCAGAAAAGGATTTCTCATTAATGTCACATCATTTTCTAGTAGCTGCCTTTTCCGTTATGCTACACAATAGGTGATCAGTTGGTGCACATATGCTCGCCAAAACACACTCACAGCTCTGTCCCCGATTCACCACACACACACACACATAAGCACACTCTAATGAGACTTTTCAGATGACACAATGATCCGTCTCTGTGAACTGAGGAGAATGACATCACAGTTATGGCCTTTCTGCTCCACAGTGGCAACATTGCCAAGAATGGACAGCTGCAACTGTCGGTCCGTGTGCTGGACATAAACAAAGCCCCCACACGCACGCACGCACACACACACACACACACACACACATACACACACACACAAAGGCAAACATAGTGCACACAAACAGCATCGCACCAGCTGTTGCCATAAGAGAAGCAGCGATTCAATCCCTCGATCGCACAAAGATGCCTGCGATGTCGTTGTGAACAAGTGTGAGCAAATCTGTCTTCTGTGACAACTGCGCTGCTGCACAAATCCATGCTGAGTCAACAGACATGTTGTCATGATACAAACATTTTTTTTGTCATTGACAATTGCTGACATACCTGACATACTGCACATTTCTATAGACATAGAAAGAGCTGAGAAACATTGTGAGAATGACCCTAACCCTAACCCTGAGAAACTGAAAATATTTGAATGTGTACTGATTAAAGCAACTGCAACATATTAATAATATAACTTCTAACATATTCATGTTTATATTAGTTGTGCAATGAATTAAAATACGTTATCTAGATTATAGGTGAAACACTGTAGTTGACTAATTGATGAGTTTATCAACAGATGAATAAACAGTAAATAATTAATTTATCAGCTGAGTCATTTTAAAAGCAATTTTGTTGCTTGCTTCTCCAATGTGAGATTTTTTTAATGTTTTCTCTGTTTTATATCACTGGAAACTGAATATCTTTGTGTGTAGGACTGCTGATGAGATAAAAGAACCAAAAATGTGAAGACGTCACTTTGGGCTCTGGGAAACTGTGAGGGTTATTTTTTCAATGTCTGTAAAATAATCAGCAGATTAATTATTGATGAAAATAACTGTTAGCAGCAGTCCTGATCTATTGTACTACAAGTGGAGATGTGACAATATTGCGATGCGTGTCCTTATTTGTGTCAGTGGAACAGCTTGTTACTCACCTAGTACTCATTTCCTGTTTTTGGAGAGCTTGTATTAATGTAATAACTCATCACTGTCCTAATGTAATTTACTGATAAACACTCTGGAGTAAAATGAACAGTTAAAAATGTTTATAATGACAGAAAAAATAAAAGTTGGTTTGTAAATCCTGGACAACTTCCTATGAATGACAGTACCTAGATGGATTTTAATTTTCTAACACAAACACATATATCACAGGTTCCTTATAATTATGTAGTTGAGCACTCTCCATTCCTCTCCTGCAGTACGGGCCTCACAGTGACCTCTGCTGACAGAACAGATACCTGCAGTGTATCACAAATCAGCTCGAAAGAACAAGAAGAGCTCCTGTCTTTAGTCCAGAAATCGGTAACAATAAGTATGTTTACGATGGTGTGACAGAGTGCATTTACAGTCCCCTTTATGTTATAATATTTTGAATATTCACTTTGTATCATATTTAAATCCAAATTTCACTGTCAGATGTTTCTTGTAATCAGAGGACAGGGAGTCTGGGGAGGATGAAGTACTGTAAACAAAAAAAACAATAAATACAAAAAATACATCTCTCTGTGTCAAAAATCCCGCACACGTTACACGCACAAATGATTGATGCTTCTATCCTCTACCTGACTTTACACACACACTCTCTCTCCCTCTCTCTCTCTCTCTCTCTCTCTCTCTC
>JAOXYL010000078.1:13118023-13129949 GCA_028564955.1 Terapon puta
TTTCTCTCTCTCTCTCTCTCTCTCTCCCTTTTACACAGACACACGCACACACACACACACACACACACACACACACAGTGAGGGTTACATGGTGTGGTAAAGAGTACTAGTAGTTCTTTTCTTAAGCCGCCTCAGGGGGTGAGTCCGCCCATATTGCTGCCTTGTTGTCATAGGTGTGGGGCTGGGCGAATGCAGAGAATCATGGCCGGAGATAGGGACCTGTCCTTTCTGCGGACTCTGATTTGATTGTGGAGATGGTGAGGGTGATAAGGTTTCCCCAGATGCAGAGAGCCTCTCTGCGCCAATCCCAAGGACTTCTGGCTGCTGGCTGGGCGAGGAGGGAGAATTGTGGACGCGCTGCTTCTTTGACTCGTCGCTAACCGCGTGGACCAGAGGCTCTGTCGAGGACGGTGCTACAGAGGAGCGGCTGAGCTCCCACTCAGTCAGGTCATTGGCAAGCAGCTCCAGGCAGCCTAGTTTGGCCAAAGAGGCGGAGCGTTTCATTAAGGACGGAGGGGTCAGCCCTGCCTGGCGGAGCCTGGCTTCGACCTCTCTGACCCTCTTTTGGACGCTGCTACCTCGCTTGTGAATGGTTCTAGCACTGAGGCCAAAAACATGGTCCAGGCATCCGGTCTTGGATGCTCCACCCACGCTCACCTGCTGCAGGAAGGCACCCAGCTCGCACAATGTCTCCCACGTCTCCCTCATGATAATGTCACTATGGGGTCCCTCTGTGAAGTAGTCCCAGTCTGTGCCGGAATCCAGTTCTGTCACGCCCTCCAAACACAGAAAGTTGACAGACGCAAAGGGAGAATGGGTGGTGCGGTTGAAAGACGAAGAGGTAGAGAGCAATCTAATATCAGCAGGCTGGGGTTTATGTCCTTTTGTGCTAACGTCATGATTTCCTTGGGCCTCCATCTCAATGACATCACAGCTCTCCCTTCGAACTGATCCAACCTTCCCATCCTCCCCCTCCTCCTCCTCGTGCACACTGTCAACAATGGACACCTGTGAACAAAGTGATGCATCCTGGGGATTAAACACTGTTGCAGGGTGGGCGCTGGGTGGGCGTCGCTGAGTGCAGGAGGAGCTGCCGGAGAGGGAGGGTGGAGAAGAGGAGGGAGACGGCGTCTCGTGCTCCTGTTTCATCCTCTGCTCCAGCTGTCGTGTGACGCGCCGTACAGACCCCCTCGTCCAATCGCTTGAGAGACACGCAGGAGCTGCCTCCTCCTCTTCTTTGTTTTTCACTTCCTCTTTAAAATTCCCAGCTTCCTTCTGTGAAGAAACATCTCTGTCCATTTCCTGCCTGGACTTCCTTACTTCCTGGTCTGGGGGATCTGGCTGGCTAAGAGGTGGAGTCTCCATGTGCAATGCAGACTTCTGTCCTGTGACCTGCACAGGCACCGTCATTTCCTACACAGAAAAGACAGATAATATAAAAGATTATTCATTTCACATGCTAAATGAGAGCCTTGGTACAGCCATAAAGTTATTCAGAGGACATTCAAATAAACTGATTCAGATATTTCAGATATTCTGCATGGCACTTACTACCTTTACGCCACCAGGTGGCACCCTTTGGCATAAAAAACTAAATCTAAAAGGAGGATTCGACACACTTCCAAATATCCCATAATTCAAATTCTAATTTTATGTAAGAATAATCTATATAAGGTTATATAAGGCATCTCATACAAGCATTAAAAAGATAAACATCCACACCTTTTTCCATTGCAAACAACTAAATTGAAGCCTTCATGAGAAGAGCCTGAAAAGTTGAAGAGAGTGTTTGTGACACAAAGTTTAGCAATAATGTGGGTGTTTGCAATGGAAGTAACTGTGCAGTAGCTCTGAAAAGTCTTTCTACAAACAGTAGCCTCACCTTTTTTTTCTCCTCCTCCTTGCTCTCACACGTCGAGACCTCCTGAGGCAAAGGTTGCTGCTCCCTGCCACAACTCTTCACCTGACAACTTTTACCATCTTGACTCATTCCTTTGAACTTTTCCCTGGCACTGAAAAAGTTGATGTGATCTGCGCTGTGGCCAAACAACACCTCACTGTCTTGTGGAATGGCACTGGAGTAGCTGATAAAATCACTAGTGGAGGGAGGGCGGGCTGCTAAACCTTCCACAGACAAGCCACACGTGTGTTGGTCACAGTCTGTTTTTTTGACAGGCACTAGTGCAGACAGACACTGGGGTCCAGCCTGTTGTGTGCTTGGTGTTGTCATGGGCTCAGGCACTGACACTAGCATTGGTTTTACCACAGGCAGAGCGCAGGACAACAAAGGTTTGATAACTTCATCTGTGCAGGCTGGAGTTGGAGTTGGAGATGGAGCCGGGGTGAGGGGGAGTTGGTGGAAGGATGGTGGCGGGTGTGGCTGACCCACTAAAACACTCTGTGCAACAGTCACTATGTCTGTCTTTTGAAGCCCGGGCACCACAGTGGCAGCCCTCGGCTGAAAAAGAGATGATGACGAGGGCTTCTCCTCAGAATCACATAAACCATTGGACAGTGGGGGAGATGGCTGAGACACAGAGCCAGCTGTGGACTCAGAGCGAGGGGAGTCCAGTTGGCTGGTCTGGACTACAGCAGAATGGGAAGGACGCTCAAGGCTTCGGGCTTCTGATAGAGCTGCCACTTCCTTGGAGGATGAAAAGCTGAGCTGATTGGACTGGGTGCCAGTATCAGGCTGGCTAGTGGAGTGTGACGGTTTCCCAGTGCTGCCTGGAGTTCCCAGTGATTCCAGCAGTTCTTTTACAGAGGGACCAGGTGTGCTGCTTGCCTGGTTATGGGGGTCGGAGTGACCCAGGCTGTGCGGCTGGGCATAAGATTTAGACAGTGGTTCATGGTGCTCAGACAGATCGCTGTCAGAGTGAGAACGCCACAGTTTGTTGTGCCTCTGTTTGCTGTTAGGAGAAGGGGACAAAAGTAAAAAGACAAAAAAGAGTTTAGCAGTCTAGTTTTGAGTATGGATGCAGAAATTGTTCATAAAATACTGAGCACATCTTTAAACTGTTTAACTGTGCATGTCTCTTTGTGTCATCTAGATAAATGGTTTAATTTTCATTAGTCTTAGCAATGACAGTCCAGTGTTAGCTCATGCTGCGCTCTCAACATGAAACGTGTGCATGCGTGTTTATGTGGGTACCTGGCCAGCAGTATGCCTTGATACTCCTCCAGCTGCCTCATGAAAGAAGGGTTGGGTTTGGTCACAGCTCGACGCTCCTTGACATAATCAAAGGCTTTTTTCAAGTCCCAGCCATACTCCTTCATGGCATAGGCAATCACTGTGGCAGCAGAGCGACTTATGCCCATTTTACAGTGCACCAGGCACTTAGATCCAGATTTCCTGGAGTTGATATAAAGAACACACCAGCCTATTATTGAAAGGACCCCAAGAGTCGACAGAAAAGTAAAAAAGAAAGACTGCTTTGCTGCAACAAAATGAGTATATTTGAAACTCACTTGGCTCTAGATATAAACTTGTAGGTGTCATTCCAATAAGCAAGCAGGTCAGTGGCCTCCTCATCGTAAACACGAATGTTGTGGTACTCAAACACGCCAGGAAAGAAGTTATCAATTTCCCTCGTTACATTCAGGATGTACTGAACCCTGAGAGTTAACCAGATGTTAATAAGAGACAATTAGATGTGAAGTCTGTTCACATAACAGACTTCAACATTTCAACATTAAATTGAATTCTAAAAATGATTATTAGGGTCTCATCACATAATACATTGTTGGTATTGACTTCAATACAGCTTGTACTGTGCAGTTTCTTTTTCTCCCCCTCCTTACCCGCTCTTCTGCAACTCTTCCAAATTGGATGCATTCCACTCAGATCCCTGTAGGAAACAATAGCAATCCTCAGACTAGTTCAGAGCCTTCAACAGAGCTTTTCATAATGCTTAAATCCTGTGGCAAGGCATGCCTGACATCCAATGTGCTCTCCAAACCAAACAAGAACAAAGTACCTTAAAATTGGGAGGAATTACACAAGGCCATTTCATATTTTGCCAGGTTCCCCAGACATGGATTAAGCCTGACGTACAACTACCGTTCATTCATTTTACTTAACCAAACTAAGACGCATTCTTTTCTTAAGTGTTGAAATTAATTCGTTTGTGGTCTAGTTGTTCTGGCAGTTCTTCATCCTGTGGATTTCAAAGGCCAACATTGGTGCCAGATGAAGTGGTGCTCCACCTACCAAGAAGACGTGATCAAAGATTTCTGTAGGACTGTCCATCTGGCCCAGAATGATGATCATCTCATTGTCGATGAACTCCTTGAACTCTCGCAGGTTGCATGTCATGTGCATTTCCAGCTCTGTGCGGATCTACATAAAAAAAAAAGCCAGGGAATAAAATGTTGAATCGCATTTCTTATACTTTTTTTAAGTTAAATTCTGATGACTAAAAACATGACATTTTATTCAACCATTCCTCTTTAGGAGAGACCATTATTGTTAAATGTTCCGAACCACTGACTCACCTCTTTGCAGGTGACGTTCTCAAGGTCTTTCTGCATCATGATCTCCCTCAGACTAGTTTTGATCTGACGCTCTGTCAGCTCTCTTTCCGTAGGTCTGCAGAAACATCATGATACATGACCTAGTGTGGGTCCATTTCCCTACATTAATTGTTACAACATACTGTGCACAATATGATGGAGACATCTGACCAAATCGCTTGCACTATGTGAATTACATATAAATATGGAATATATATACATTTCTAAACCTTTTTTTATATTTGCATTGTAATGCAATAGTGGAAAAGGGAGAGGAGGTAGAAAATAAAAAGTGAATAAATACTCCATATGAAATGGATACTTACATATCAGAGAAGAGCACAGGTGAATCGGCACGGTGGGACTGCACATCCTGCATGGCGTTCCACTCGTTGATGCGTACCTGGTCAGAGGAGACCCTGCTTTGATAGTAACTCACCCAAGTGAGGAACAAGCTGCCAGGGAAGTAGTTGTGACAACGAGCCACCTCGCATGCTTTATGGAGTGACTGGAGGGCCGACCTATGAGTGAGTCGGTGAGACAGGAGATGAAGGGGTGAGTTTGGGACCATGACAGAAAAACAAAAATAAATGGCAGGCACATTTGCAAACAATAAACAGTGCGGCTATACAGATATCAATTTTCTTTCAAGTCATGTAACAAATGGAGCGTGACTCACCACATGGCCTGCACAGAAACTGGCTTGAATACATGCACTCTGGAGTCAGTTGACACACTGAAACCCCTGGGAGCAAGAAGAAAGGGAGCACACAGTCAGTCATCTCAGCGGCCTGGTGTTTAGGGAGCGTTAAAGTCTGATTAAATCATGTTTGAAACTTTCTTACCCATCTCCATCCAGGTGTATCATTGTGTCACTCCATAAGGGCAAAACCAGCCCTACAGAACATGAACTGGGAGGACAGAAAAAATCTCTGTTACAACTTTATGTACAACATCAGGAAGGAGGTAGTGTGTGTGTGCACGTGTGTATGTGCGTGTTTGTTACTCTCTCACCTATCTACAGGACTGAAATCCATTCCCAGCACCACACTCTCCTCCGTGTCCTGACGGCCATTGGTTGAGACCACCACCATGTAGCGGGTGATCTGTGGGTGGACGCTCTCCAATCGAACCGCCTGCAGCGGGAAAAACATAGTTGATGTCTTGACTGTTGATGACTTTAATACTGAATTGTGCGTGTGTGTGTGTGTGTGTATGTTGTTAGATGTACAAACCAGTTTGATGTTGTCCTCTGGCCTGAGGAGAGTGAACATGGTTTGGAGATGCTGCTGGATGTCTCCTGGTGAGATGAGAGCAATACAACACAATTTACATAACTGATCCAGTGTAGAAATTTGCACCTATGTAAAATGAAACATTTTGTATCAAATCCATGATTAATACATTGAAACAGTAACTGTTTTTTTCCGGAACCTCACCCGCATGTTTGCTACGCAGCTGTGAGAAGCGAGAGGCAGAAGAAGTGGAGGAGCCATTTCCTCGAGGTAAGAAGAGAGCAGCTCCTTTAACTGTAAGGAAACTTTCACTGATGCTGGAGAAACAGAGATAAAACAGAGAAAAAATAAAGTGAGTTATAGCCACCCATTATTTGTTAAGCCCACAGGTCTCTTGATAAGAGATTCTTGTGCACCCGTATTTTTAAAGCTGAAACAGTGAGGTGGTTAATCAATTAGTCCCCTGACAATCAGTCATCATTCCAGTCAGTATTCATGTAAAAATACAAAACATTCCCCTGTCTCAGCTTCTCAAATCATGTCATCATCTCAGCACATAAATATCGGCTGATATATGGAGTATGAGGGATTTTACAGTTGAATATGTTTCAATAATGGCGATTTAATCTCTTGTTTTCTTACAAAACACACACTACATCCTGTGCAAACATCATATACAAAACAATAACGAAAAGATTTATGTGCCTTTATGAGCTCAAAGACTGGCCGCGCAGTTTGAAACAAACACCAGATGGTTCCAATAACGTGCCGGCTTAACTGAAGTGGACAATGACAGGAGGCATGACAGACAAACACATACTGTGTTACAGAAGAGAAACAAACTGTAAACCCATTTAACCAACCGATTCTCTTTTTCACATGAACCCTGTACAAAACAGGCAATTACAACTTAACTGGCTTTGGCTGAGATTTTAGTACTTTATAGCAAATAACTGAACAACCACCTGGCATTAAACTGGCATCTGCTAAGCTACTTGGCGCTACCGCTCTCCGAACAATAGAGTTATGTAATGATTTAAGATGTCCAGTGCATTCCTTTCATTTTCACATTACTTGGGACAACATTGACACCAAAATCGCTGTGGTTTTGTGAACGCAGATAACACCAGTGAACCCTGACCGTATATATTTGTCACTCCATAGTCAGGGCAATGATAAATAAAGGCAAATGCTGAGGAAGGACTGTCAGAAACAGGAAGCTCATTCTGTTAAAAGAGATTAGGAGGAACAGAGGCAAAGCAGCGTGAATCTGAAACAGACCACAGCATTGGACAATCTGCAGCTTCAGAACAGCTGTTTTAAAAGCAAAAACAAATGTTGATATGTGGATACAACAGATTTGATTTAGCATGCTTGCTTATACAAAAATCCTTTAAGATGAAATTACAAAAAAGTATCTATCTAGCGTATCTATCAATTTGAAAATAAGAGAAGAAAACTAGATGTAGGACACAAGGCAAGAATAAAAGCAATCGTGAGCCTTCACCTCAAAGTGGGAAAAGCCTCTACGCCCTCCTCAGGACAACACAGGGATTCACGGAGACTGCACACCATATGCCACATTTATTAAATAAATAAATAAAGATAAATACATTTTGAAATTAGTCTTTTGTTTGTCACACTTGTTTTTATGCCATCCTAGAGGATCTGCAGTCCTAAACACAGTGACAGCTGAATTTTCAGCCTCTCATCAAGTTTAAATAAACACTAGACAGATGTCTTATACCAATGTGAATAATATGTCTTCACTTGGCTGAGCAAACACATAAATTGCCCATAAATGCCAGTGTCACTCCCAGCATTTCTTCTCTGAGGACCCCCGGCTGACAGGCTAACCACATCCTCTGATTCATGAGCAGTCTGTCTCAGGTACACCGTGTGCCTTTCTGCTGTGCCCCCTCAAGACGCATTTTAGACACATCTGAAATAGAATAAAATAAGAGGGTGGGTGTAGGAGCCAGACGAGTGTGGCACATTTCACAAAGAGCAAAAGGGAAGGAAACGTTTTCCTGCAGCCACTGACTACTGCTGTACTGTCACATCCTTCCTATTAAATCATCATGGGAAAAACCACATGCCTTTGACATGCCAGATCACTGTGACCACAGTGTTTGGAAAGCAGGACACCAAGACAGGAAACTTGGCTTGAAGCAATGAAAATGTGTCTGTGATATCAAAGTTTGGTGTCTCATTGACGAAAATCTGAGTGAACATAAACAGGATGCGAAACGCAAGTGGGAAAAGTAAGCTTCAAGTCAGAGAAACACTGTCCGCCCGCTCACTGTAAAGCACAAACTGAGCAGCATCTCTCTGAGGCTGCGAGAGTAAAACAGCCTCACTGCAACACGCCCGAACAGCCGAAACGGTGAACTTACAGCTGATAAATTTCCCCCTGCGAGATCACGGAGTTCTCGGTGAAATACGGCCTCATCTTCCCGCCGCAGCAGGCGCAGAAGCAGGCGGCCGACGAGCTCCGTGGCGCGGTCACCACACCGGGAGGCATCGCTGCTCTGACGGCGGGGGGAGGGCGCGCAGGAGCGGGCTGTGGTCACCGACAGCCGCGGAGGTTGTGGTGGTGGTGGTGGGAGATGGTGGGTGGAGTGGGAGTAGTTCGCTCTGGTGGCTTGGTCTCACTTTGACGCTTTTATTTGAACCGTGCACGTGTCGGATTGAAGGGACGGACGACCCGGATCGATAAAGAGAAGAGCAGGTGTCTCCTCACATCTGCTCGGCCGGTCTGCAGCAGGCTGCGGTAAATCCTGCTGCTGGAGGGGAGGAGACACGCGCGGTCCAATCCGTGAAAACAGAGGGACGTATGAGGGATTATTAGTGCCACCGAGAGAGGAGCGGGGTGGGCATGACAGTCACTGACGGCGACGTGACTTGTGGAGACGAGTCTTGTGTAAGAAAACTAAACTAATTATGTCATGAATAAATCAAGTTTTCCGGGGCTCACAGAAGAAACAGTCAGATCTGTTAAAACAGGAGTTTACGATGGCCGCAGGATGTGTCTGCTCACAAAGGAGGGGCCCTTTATATCTAGAGGATATATTTCAAAATGTGTCTAACACCAGCCAACACGATGGTAAATCACTGTGTCATTACACTGAGCTTAAGCATGGTCGCAAAGGAAAACAGAACTTGTAGGAAGTGTCTTATCAGTGCCTGAGCTGATGTTAAAGACTAGAAAAATGGGTGTGTGATGAAAGTTGAGCATCTCATTTAACACCCACGGAAATCTGAGTGACCATGAACATTCATAACTACTAACTAAACCAAGTTAAAAACGTGGTCCATTTAGCTGTTCAGACTGTAGCCACAGAGCAGATCATGTTTTGACTCACATCTTCAGATGCGGCGGTGCAGAGATGTGGAATTTATTCATGATGGTTTTAAAGAATAATCATTTTTGTAACAAATATCTAAATCTAACCGTATCATTTTCAAACCTAATAATAATATTTTGAAACCAGACTGAAATCAATTAACAATACTTTTAGGTGCTTATTATTATGTGCATAAGTTATTGAAAAAACATCGTTAAAAGGCTATTGTGGATTATATGTATTTATCCAATAGTCCCTTTGTAAAAGGTCTGAAATGTTGAGGTAGAGACCCTGGCCAAGATATAAGTGGGAACATGGCGATCATATATCACTTAATGAATGCCCCTTGAAATAAATTATTATATTTCCTTCAGTGTTGGTTTTTCTATCACCCGTGTTCATGCTCAAGATTCGAGCAAATAAAAATAAACAGTAATAACATCTTACAGACTGTTTTGATTGGTTTATGTAGCATGTTTGAATTATAAAATGTTTTGTTTTGCTTGAAAACATTATGGTGCTCAGGGTCATCACATAACTAATAAGATCTGTCACATTTGTTGCCCTTTCAACTCCCGCTTTCAATCTCACCATAACATCTTGTTTTAGCAGCTTTATTCAACAGGCCACAGCTCTCCGAATTGGTATAAGTGAAATTATAGAAACTAAAAAAACTATCCCTGAACCCCTTATTTAGGATGAAAATGTTTGACTCTCAATTATCATTCAGCTTAGCTTTGATGAATAACAACTACACATCAACAAAAATCCAGCCCTTCTAACCATTTTTCTCCTCTCATTGCGAGCAGCATCAGAAACCTGCTAATTTGGCTTCCATGACAACACCTCTCCTAATTACGCATTATTTACTCTCCATTCCCAGTGGGACATCCTCTAGAGAGGGCAGCACATACTGATCACATTTGTCTTGTCTGAACTCTGCTGCTGCAGAAAGGGTGACAAAGTTGTGTAACCAGCTCAAGGTCTGTAGCCTTTAGGGAAAATTCTCACAAGAGTAAGCGACACTTGACACCCAACATGCTGCTGCTTCCAGCAACAGCACAACAACAACACCACAACAACGGAAAAAAAGGATTGAGAAATCAAAAAGGGACATCAGGAGTGGACTGAGGGGAAACTTGACCTTAGACTTGGTTACGCTGCTTGTTTACCCCTCGTGGTTTCAATTTATGGGATAGATTTCAAGCTGGGGGTCGATGTGTGGCTGCCACCTGACTGAATTCATAACACAGGATAAACAACAACTGCAGCAGTGTTTTTCTGTTCGGTCACATGTGTGTGACCTGTGTGTCTGTGTTTGTATGTTTTTTTAATGCAATCAAGTGATAAATAAAGTAATGGTGCAATTCAGGAGCAAGATGAAGAGGATCAATTAACTCTGTGATGTTACAGTCTTTGACCTCTTCTCATTGCTCTTTACAAACAGAAAAATTGATTTTTATTAGTTCACTTGGTCATGGATGGTTTAACATATCAAAGTATGTAGACTTGACAGTGTGAAGATACCGTCAAACATTAAGTGGAAACTTTGAAGGGGATAGAGATCTACAGCAAAAGGTCAAGAGTTCAGTGTTGGGATGAATACTGTGAATGTTTAAAGCAGGCAAGTTACACTAATGAGACTTAAACACTAATCAGGAGGCCTTCATCATTGACTGATAACAGCTGCTTAATCTGACAGTTACAAAATCAACACCTCAGCTTCCTGTTCAATTTCCCAGCCTCCATCACCACCACCCTTTTCTTGTCTCAAGGTTGCTCTCTCCTTGTCCTCTCACATATGTGTAACATCTGTTTTAAAGGCACTGAGGGTTGTGGGCGATAATCCTGCTTCTTGTCATGGGTCAGGAAGTCCTCAAGGTTCGTGGACACTCAGCGACCCACATGTTTGTGGCGCTGGACACTCCTCTCATATTCAAGGCAGAAACCCTCAGCATCCAATGACGAGCAGCAACGCCCGGGATGTGGTTGTTACGTGCAGACAGACACCGGACACTCCTGTGTCACTCTTATGTCTCCAGGTATACAAACACACAGACAGTCACCTTAGTGATCGCAGCAGCACATATATTATACAGTGAGCCTTAGGCTGTTCAGGATTTGCTTTGCCAATGGATTTCAAGCAAACACACACACACAGTTGACAAGCATTCATCCTCTGAGCAGTTGAGTCTTGTATGAACTACTTACCGACAGGAACTCAATCTGATTATTTACAGTCAAATCAATCTGCCAATAACATATCTAACAAGCGACATGCATTAGATTGCAACAGGGTGAGTGAAAACTGTAAATAAATGGAAAGGTGTAGAAAAAAACATAACACATAATTTTCTCTTTTATCTAACTAAAAAGACTGAAAGTCTATAAATACTCTTCAATTGAAACCCTATATTAAATCCCTATTTCTCCCCCTGATTTCTCCTCTGTGGGTCCTCCAGTGACGTTGCTGCTTTCGCTGACGTCACTGTTCTGCTGACGTCACTGGCTTTAATCAGCAGCACTGCAGCAGGCCCTGCTTATGCAGACAGACACACTGCATCACCAAAGCCTTATTCAAGCCTGAATGAATGTCACTACCTGTGTCAGAGATGAGCTGACTTCTATGGCAGGACGACGGGCATGGACGTCAGCAGTGTGCCTGAAAACGAACTGGCTGCTCCCAAAATTTGTGGAACACACATTCAGTGGAGCACACTTTAAAAAAAATCCATGCTTTTCTCTAACTGTAAAACATAAAAATACATTTGATGACTCATTTTGAAATATGGTTCCAGTTTTATCCAGTCAAATGTGATTTGTGATGACTTA
>JAOXYL010000078.1:13130049-13161974 GCA_028564955.1 Terapon puta
ATTTGAACAGTGTTAAACAAACAACTTAATGCTTATGAGTAAATTAGCAGAAATGTATTCATTTCTCTGCTTTATTGATTGGAAAGTGACAAAGAAAGTAGAGCTATACTTGTGATGTCTCCCATCATTGCTATGTATGAACAGCTATTTAGGTCGGTCAATGAAAATGTTGGTGAAGTACGAGGACCTGTCTTGAAATAAAGTTTCACACTAGAAAACTACCCAGAGTGGTGAGAGTGAAAATCACCACTCGGACCGAAAGTGAACCATTTCAAAGAGGTTAGAGATTATTCTGCAGCCAAGACATGGCCTAACTCTTCACTTGGAACTAGATATTCATATACTGGTATGTGCTTCTTTGAAAAAAAAAAAGTAACGGTATGTGAAATAAAAGTAAGGTCTTGTTGTACATGACATGTTTCTGTAGTCGGGTGGAACAGCATAGGGTCATGATAAAAATCAGAAATGCCCCAATTTCTATTGAAAGTGTGATATTTAGCCAAATGGGGACAGGAGAGCAGGAGGACCAATAGTAAAATAATCTTTGGACAACAAAACAAGAATTAAAAGCAAATTATATTAATTTAAAAAAACAATAAAAATTACATCTTATCCAATAAGTACATGCACGCACACACACGCACGCACGCACACACACACACAGAGCATGTGAATATAGATTTCACTCCCAGCTGCACAAATACAGAAAGGCCTCTCAGCTGAATGGCACAGAGCTCCAATGACCAGACAGACACAGAGGCGCTCTGACTTTGGGAGGGGCTGCCAATCTGCTCCTGGATCAGCAGTGCAGCTCCCCTGACCCACATACCCAGACCTGACTCACAGGGAGCATACTGCCCTCTAATGGACAGCAAGCAAACAACAGTTAATTATCTCATCTATGAGAGGATCTCAGGATTTAATTGGCTACTAAGGAGCCAAATAAAACAAAGGGGGAGTGTTACTCCAACTAAGGTTCTCTGGTATCATGTGTTTCTAGAAAAAACAAATACAGCAGGCTGTGGAAGGAAATTGCTGATCACTGGTGGACTATAACCAGTTACAAATGTGGTTAAGTGAAACAGGATAAACCAGATTCCCAGCGCCCGAGGCAACAAGAGGCAGGACAGGATTTTGACGCCACTACAGCACAGAAGATATTTGTATGAGTAAAGAAAAGATCTTTTGGAGGGCCAGGCACATTTGAAGTCAGAGGTCAAAGGCAACAACACACAAACAGATGCTCTTGTTGTCTCTTTACCCACTTGACCTGCCATTACATTTCCAGTATGATGCACGTGTGATTCACTGCACATCATATTTGTAATAAAAAAACAAAAAAAGAAGTGTTTTCGAGCTGAGATCAGAGATGAATGATGATGAAGCTTTGTGTGAGCAGCTGATGGGGCTCATTATCCGTCATATATCTTACCTCCTTGGCTGAGAGCGACGGTCATCCTCCCCACTACCGGACTCCTAAGAAGACAAAATGAAAAAAATTACATTTAATAATGTGGATGCATGATGCAGTATTGGACAGTCAATACGGGTTTGAAGATTGAGACATAATTAAACAATTAATCATTAAAATCAACATAACATTATGTTGATTTAAAAAAAAAAATCCCCTAATTCCGCAACACTTGATTACGTCACAACATCAACACGTTAAGAGATAACAGACATGACTCTCACCCTGAGACTTCTTTTTAACCATTTTTGTTTGCAGTGGGAAATGTGTAGTTGATACTGTATACAGCAAAATGCAAAAGGAAAGGACTAGCTATGTTGACAAAGGCTGAGAACAGTGAACTGCGATTATTGGTGTAATGTCAGACTTGCATAATTTGTTTTATGATGCTCTGTAAAAGTCTCTGTAACTTGTTTTAGAAAAGACCTGTATTAATGAAGCTCTCACCGTCAAAGCAAACTTCAATATAGAGAGGAAATCAAATGTTTTCACAACAAGCTTTCAATTGAACCAAAGTGGTAAGACAAATGTAAATGAGTAAAAAAGCCGCACTGCTCTACAAAAAGAGTAGAATGTTTATTTCCATATTCACAAGCACACATATACAAATCCATGCACAAACACATTAAAAGTGGAAGGAGCATCCAACACAGTGTTTGATGCTGCCCAAGTAGAGAGACAGGAGGGAGCGCAGGGTGCAGCTTCAGCTCAATTTGCACACTCTCCAGGAAAATGACCTCAGTCTGTTTTTAAGGTGTGGCCGGTCAGAGAATAACACGCTCACACGCAAAAACAAGCGGGAGAGACAAGAACGAGAGAATTAGAGAACACCCCCCCACCCACACCCCAACCAAAAAAAAAAAAAAAATCACATCTAAATCAGCATGGTGTAGAATATGAAGCTTTGCTAAATGAGAGGGCTGCAGATTAGCAGCACATTAACACCTGGCACTTATCTCGCGGTGCCCGGTACTTATCTTGCTTACACGATATGTGGACTTAACCTGCCTTAACAACATTACAAAACCATTAACAGCTTCATAAAAGGAAGCTGTGGATTACAGGTTGATGATAGGCCACAAACACAGACAAAAAGATGAACTTGTGCATCATGTCAGTGAGTTTGCTCTGACTGAGGCTGGGTGACAAATCATATCACAATATTGATGCAGCCAAGGCAAATAACACACAAAGCATAGATGTATTTAATTTCCAGTGTGAATGTAACATAGTGAAGAATTTTTAGTTTGGCTGAAAATAAGAAGTGTGGGTCTGGATCTAGACACCAGAAGTTGTTGCTGGTTCTTGTCACAGGGCTGCAGATCCTGTTCGATGAAATATCTGTGATGAGACCAGCTCAGTCCACTCTCAGCCATATTATCCAAAGCAGGTTACCACTGTGGCCTCTCAGGCTCACAAGCACAAGAGATATTTAAATTGATATTGTTGATGTCACCATAAAGATTTGTGAACTGAAATTATTTGGAAAAACTTTAAAGCTTTACTTTGTGTTTCTGTGTACTAAGTCCATAACGGCAACCTGCTTAGAACTTAATGTTGGGGAAAAAAGTGTTTTTGCAGGTCTTTTGGAGACAAATGACTTAATTATAATGAGTTCTGCTGCCAATCACAGTGAATAACAATTGTAATGAGTAAGCAAGTTTCAAATAAACGCAAAGCACCGGATTGTATATGTAAAGTTCCAGCTGTTGGTCAAAGCCATCGTGTCCTACATTGTGACAGACTACCCAGCCTTTGTTTAGATGAGAAAGCACGCAGAGATTTTGCATATATGAAAATGTGAGAGGGGTTTTCTGAAGTGTATGGAAATGTGAAGGCTGGGTAGGGATCTGCAGGAATGGAAACAAGTCTGTGCCGCACCGGGAACCACAAGTTAGAGCATCTACAGTAAAGTCACCAAGTTAAAGTCAGCAAAGACTTCTTCATGAATGTGTCCAAGTGTGTGTGTGTTTACTGTGCGAACACCCTTATTATCATGCAGACACAAACCAAGAAGGTTGGACAGGTTCAGCATAAGTATCATGTGAAGATGGCTCCCATGAGACTTTACATAAGGCTTTAAACAAACACACATCACATGATGGCAACACACAGGAAACCAGACATGTGTCTGTGCAATACATTATCACTATATGTGTGTCAGGCTTGCAACTTGAAAGCATACTTCCACGTAAAAACACTTCATCCTTCACCGCCCCCTGCCTGCCTCACCTTGCTAAATTACACATATGCATATCTTCTTCCTCTGCTTTTATGGCTCACACTCCCGTCGTGATGAAAGACTCCCTGGCTCATCATCAGATCTTTAACATATATCCTCATTCAAAGGATAGAAATGACAGCTTGCTTTGACCTTCACACTTCTTGATACAGATTACTCAATTCTGATCATTTAAAAAAATCTGGGTTCATATGCTCTTGTATGCATATTTTGAGTCATTCTGGATGACAGTCAGAGCAAAATGCCTTAAATATGTGTGGACATAGTGAGACAGTTATCATTATTTCTGCTCACGGAACCTGTTTTGCTCTGAGAATGCAAAAGGTGTGAAGGACAGGGTCCCTTCCAACGCCACAACAGAGAAATAGTTTGTGAATGACATTCTAGGTTAGAAAAAAACATTTGGGGCTGTGACACATTTTCACGCATAAATTCTAATCCTGAACAGGAAATAGATCAAACATAACCTCTTGTTGGTTTGCATTTTGTCCAGCCAGTAATTAAGTTTTGCTGTATGTCTGGGAATTATGCCAGTACGCACTGTGAGGCAGTATAAATGTGTCAGCCATGATCGCTCCACTCTGATGAAGAAAAGGACTTCTGAGGAACCAGTGTCAATAACAGAGAGCTGACAGTAAGTGTGTGAAGCACATTAAAGCTTTAGCACTTTGTCAATAAATCAATTCCTTGCCGCCTATTGAATATTAAAACAACTAGCATCTATTTTGATAATCAATTAATTGTTCTGAGTTACGTTTAAGATAAAATATACAAATTCTCTGAATTCAGTTTCTTTAATTTAACTATTTTCTCTTTTAAATAGTTTCTTTCATTCTCTATGTCACTACTACTACTAAATGAATATCTGGGCTGTGGACCAATCAAGACATTGAAGATGTTACCTTGGGTTTTGGGTAAACAGAGAAGCATAATTTTCATAATTTTCTCACACTTTGTGGACCAAACAACTAATCGATAAAACAGGAGTGATAATATAGTGATAATAATCATTAACTGGTGGACAGAAAAGGACATGTGAATAGCAAACGCAGAGTTTATGCTTGTAAGTTACTTCCTCATTCTCGTCCTAATAATTGTCTAGTGGGTCCCCTGCTTCTGTAGAAGAAGGACAAAAACACACACACCTGCTACTCTGTTTTGCATGGACACACACACACACACACACACACACAGGAAGACAAACAATCAGACAACGACTAGGTCTGAGAATGAGACCGACAGATAGACAGTCAGACAGACAAAAAGAATGACAGAGAAACACACGTCCACAACCTTATGTACATACCAGGACAGCCTTTCACAATAACACAGGCGTAAATACCCGCATCCATTCATGTCACAAGGCGTTTGTGACGAGCGGAAGTGCACGACATGTTTCTCTGTGGACTGCTGAACTGAAGCTCTCCAGCTCCATTACGCAGCTGGCAGTGCAGTTTTCGGTCACAAGCACTTACGGGAAAAAGAGAAACACACTATATGATCTGTGTGAGTGTTTCTGGTGTCGGACAGCAGAAACTAACGAGCTGAACGTTTGAACTGGCGGAAATGTGCAAACAGAAACCATGTCAACGATGAAAAAACACCAGAGGTAAAGTGCCATTACTCAAAAAGCCTGACCTTCCCAGCGATATCGGCTTTTAAAAACAAATTAAATAAAGACATTTTCGAGGAGGTAAACTCCAAATAAGGACGCTTTTTTTAAATATCGTGAAAATGATGAGCGACTACATCTCACGCATGCGCAGGGGCACAAAGGCAAGGCACTTTATGACAGTCAGCCGCTGGAAAGAGAGAGAGAGAGGGAGGAAAACGCAGCGGAAATTAAGCCCCGAGTCGCTTCCGACGAAGGGAAGGCTTTAGGTTTGGCAGTGGGGAAGGAACAGGAGTGGGGCTTGTGAGCTCTTACCGAGACGCAGGGGCTGGAGCTGGTGCTGGGGGTCGGTGAGCGCTGCACGGTAACCAGCGCCATTCAGCGACCGGGGAGCGGACACCTGAGAGGAAGAGGCGGCCGCAGCGAGACGAGCATACTTGTCTGTGTTTCTCCAAGGAGGGTGGAGAAAACCCCAGTTTAACCCGGGCTGCTGGTCTTCTCTGGGGGTGGGGGTTCTTCTCTATTCTCTCTCGCTCTCTCTCTGTCTGGTCGAGGACTGTTTGACTACTCCCCGGCTGTTTCCTCTGTCAGACACACCTGCGCATGCGTCGCCGCCGTCAGCCTGTCAATCCCGATTAACCGTGTGTGTGCCGGATGTAAACACATTTTACTTGTTATGTGCTTAACCACTGACTGTATTCATTTAGATTGAAATATATATATATATTTACACACAAAAAAATTACAAAATATTTACACACAAAAACACACAAGTTGTCTTACTCGGTTAGATAAGAGTGTTTATGAGTGTGTCAGTCTAACAACATACTGACGAATTAGTGGTGATCTTAAAAGTATGTTTCACTTGTATTAAAATATCACAGTACAACAATCACATTTAGAAAATGATGTTGTACGCTATAGTGTTCTGAATTTAAATGAAAGGACTTGAAAGGACACATCTGACCCAAAAATAAGGTAAAAATAAATTCAGTGGAGGCCAAAATATCCTGCCATTCTGTCTTTACTATTTGTGAGACTCCAAAAACACTGGATCCTACATTTCCCACAATGCAACTGATAAGCATTTCTTGACCTCCATGATGATAATCTTCATGTCTGTCAAAGCTGCAGAAGACACATAAGACATGCAGCTGTTTTTACAAGCTGAGTAGTTCTCCCTCTGGCAAGTAAACCTATCATGAAGTGTAAAAGTAATTTAGTGTCCCTCAAAGAATGTTTTGCATAAATGACACACATTCATAGTATGTATATTAACAATGTGCCTGAGCCTACAATAAAAATGTATCAGTTTAGTGAATAATATCCATATATAGCTTGTGCATTCATTTATTTTCATGTATTGGTTTCAGAGGGGGCAGTAGGCTACTGACCAAAAGAAGAAGTGATGTTTCACAACAGGTGGGGTGTAGCTCGTCTGTCTGAAACTGAGCTGTTATCCTCACTGCCTGAGGGCACAGAACAGCAACCATCACAAACCACACACTCACATGTGAAGTGTGCATCATCACGTCACCCAGCCCAGATACCAGGACATGCAGGTATGCACAGATGTGCAACGCAAGCTCTACCACTATCATTACCGCCAGTGTACAATCTTTTTTCTCTTCTATTTCCTGTCACATGTAAATAACAGCAGACTGAGAATCAGATAATTGGAGTGACTTGTCAACAATTACAGACTTCTAGAGCCAGGCTTAAGCAATACACGATTAGTCAAACAACTCACCGTTGTGGCTTGTAGTCACTGACAGTGTTTTATATGTACATTGTTTCAAAAAGACACAAACATATATCTAAAGTATTGATATGGAAAAAGGTTTTGTTCTGTCAATTTACTCACAACAGCTTGACCATTTATAGCATCTCTCACCCCCTTTCTCTAAATCAACCTTTCTATCTACACATCCCATAGTTTATTTTATCACCACATCAGTTCAGCCATTCACCAGGCAGCTTTGACCGTTCTGTTTGGACCAGAGGGATTAACACTGAAGCCAGAGATTCCCAGAGATGAGATGGAGATTACGACAGAGATAATGGTGTTTGGATTTAGAGTCACTCTGAGGAGGCAGTGGGAATTTAAAGCTGCAGCTTTAATCACAGGTGAGCCAATGTGTTCTCTGATGTGATTGAAGAGAACGACTTACCGCAGGTTTACACCAGAGCAGCTGATAGCACTGGAAATACGGGATAACAAACAGTAGCTGCAGACAGTCAGTCTTTGTTTGCTCTCCATTCAGAACAACAGAATCACTTGCACTTTTCATCTCAGTTAACCTTTTAAATACGCACCTCAAGTCACTGACTTGTTTGCTAAGTGTAAATCATTCTCATTAATAAATCCATTGTAGTCTCTCTCTCTCTCTCTCTCTCTCCTGTTATATATATGCCATATAACACGTGGTCATATGAATGGAATAGGAATAGAGATGTTGTGCACTTTGGTTTCTGGTCATTTTCCAAGACTTTAGGTCATGAACCTTTCAATGAAAAATTAACTTAAGGGGACGTAGGATGATTACCACAACAGCACCTATGAACATTGAAACCCTGCCACGCAAAGATGTGTATGTATTTTTTTTCTTGGTTGACTGTGTTCTTTTGCTTATTGGGAAAATCATTTCTTTAATGGATAGCTATGCACATGTTTGATATTTTTGGAGAACTAGCACCATACCTACCTACGTACCTACCCACCCATAGTATATGAACTGTTTATATACAGTCTGTGATGTGTACAGATACCTGTAAACCTGATTCTGTTTTTACATGCTGATCAACGAGTTACAATTTGGACCAATATCGCCATCTATTGGTAGGCATGATCGAAATAAACACAATATGCTTACCACTGTAACGGTTAAACAGTTTGTACAGGGATATGTGGCGATTTATTTAACAATATTTTCAGAATACAATAATAATAATTGATTTATTCCAATACTTCAATAAATCTCATTTACTTATCTTGGTCACGAGTGCGCACATTCGCAAAAGGATAAAAGAGACATATTTAGTAAATATGTAAACATAAATTAAATAAAAAATGGAAATATTTGTTACTGTGTAGGGTCGTTATGTTACCATGGTTTATAGATGTGATCCAACGCAATTTCTCATGGACGATTATAATAAATTCATTGTGTCGAATCTGCCGCGGTGGTTCACAGGCAGCAGAGCAACATGGCGGCCCCTACGAAACAGTAAGCTGCAAAACTTGCTAACGTTATTATGATTGTGTGTGGGTATCTACAAACTGTTTCTCTCGTTTGGTGTGGTAGTTATAGCCATGATGAAAACCTTCTTTTACAGAAGCAGCTGTGGAGTTGCAGCTTACGGTTATTTATACAAGCGGTGTTTCGTCCTCGATGTGCTAACCTTAGGCTAACCTCACCATTAAACCGGACAATTTACAAATTTACGATCAGTTTTATCTGAACAAACCTTCTGTCTGACATTGCATTATATCTCAATCATATTTTACAGCCACTTCTTCATTTAATCACAAACACCGCTGTGTTTTCTTTCGTTTTTGTCTCCCTAGTTTCAGTCAGTTAATGAAACATTTCATTCATTCATTCATTCAAACCGCAGGTATTTTGGTAGATTTCCTTACATGTGTTTTTAGTTTCTCATTTCAATGGCTCTCTTATTGCGCTACTATGAATTTGACTGCCTGAATAATAAAAGGTATTGCCTGCTCTGACATACAGTGTATTGTATTTTACGTGTAGTGTTTTGGTATTATAGTTATGTATGGTTTGGTTTATTTCTGAGATAAACTCGATTAATGTAGGCATTTGTTTAATAATTTTGACTCTTCAGATCTACGAATCGGTTACTCATTTGATCGTTTTGTCTATGAAACATTTCCAAACATGTGATGACGATCGTCAGTTGTCTTGGTTTGTCTGACCAAAAGCAAAGTCCCCAAAATATCCACTTCATTTCAGTGCACGACCAAAGAAAGTGGCAAATTATCACATTTGAGAGCCAGGAGCAACCAAACCTTTTGAATTTGTGTTGAAAAATAACTTAAATAATAACCATTCCATTATCAAAACAGACGCCAATTAGTTTTATGTCATCCATTAGTTGACAAATCATAATGACATTTTACCCCAGTGATTAACTTACTAGCTGACAACTAATCATTTAATCGACTCAATCATTGCAGCTTTAGTCTGGTTCACACACGCCTTGTGTCAGCTCTGCTGTGTCTCTCACTGGTAACTGTAACCCATTTGAAATTAATTAAAAATCACTAGATAATTAGAAGTTTAGGCAATCACTTGCATTGTTTTTGGTATCAGATAACAAAGCCTTTTCATTTGTTCTAGGAGAGAGAACTGTTTTGAAGTGATCATTTTTGTAGGAGAGGGATTAATAAGTCTTGTTTCCTGATTGTCCACAGGTACGGGCTGATCCTGCCACAGAAGAAAGGAGCAACAAAGACAGCAGTCCTGCAGAAACCCTCAGTGTTTGGTGATGACTCAGATGATGAGGTTGGTAAACCTTCAGATTCATTGTAGACAGGACGATGTATTTAGTTTTCTTGATGCTTACCAATCACTGTATGTGATTTTGATATTTTTAAGTGCGATAAAGGCTAAATAGATATCTGTGAAGAAATATATTGAGGTATAATTAGACATTTAAACAGACTTCTGTCAAATATACAAATGTGTTTTGTCATGTTTTATCACTCAGACCTCAGTTGGGGAGAGTCTGCAGAAAGAGGCTGCCAAAAAGAAGATGATGAAGCAGGTGAGGGATAAAATTAAACAACTTTATGTGACTTAAGTCCACTTATTGCTGTATACATAACCTTCCACTGTGATTTACACTCCTGGTTTTTGTCTTTCCATGTCCAAAGACACGTTTAGAGATGCAGAAGGCCCTGGAACAGGACAGCACTGTATATGACTACGATGCTGTGTATGATGACATTCAAAACCAGAGACTTGAGAACAACCAAAAAGTTCTGCGAGGCACTGACAAACGGGTAATTTCATTATGTCGAACACTTGCACAGCTGCATTTATCACCAAATTTCTGAGTGATGTAACGTTCAGGAAAACGTTGGTCAACATGCACCCTGTTAAAATATCTCAGAGCAAGACACTGGCTCCCTGCGCTGTGGTGGGGCTGCTGTTTGGCTGATTCTGAGCCTGCTGCTGCAGAAAAAAAGTGAAGTGCTTATTAGTTTAGTAATGTGTTTTTTTTGTATGTCATTACAGCCAAAGTATATCCACCAACTAATGCGAGCAGTTGAGGATCGAAAGAAAGAACAAGAACGGAGGGAAGAGAGGAAGATCCAGAAGGAACGAGAGGCGGAGGGCGAGCAGTTTGCTGACAAAGAGGCCTATGTCACCTCGGCGTACAAGCAAAAACTGCTGGAGCAGAAAGAGGAACGGGAGAGGGAGAAGAGAGAGGCAGAACTGGAAGGTTAGATTGATACTTAAAAAACACTTTCAGTGACTTTGAGATATTGACAGTACACCACTTGAAGTGAAACGGTGTAAATGATGTGTTTGAAAGTTTTTTTTTGTTTTGCTTAGCTGCATTGGATGTGAAGAAACAGAAAGACTTGAGCGGCTTCTACCGACACCTTCTGAATCAGACCGTCGGAGAGGAGGCGATACCCGATCGCTCAGCAAACAAGTCAGTCAAAGCTCAGCATTACTTGGTCATCTCTGAACACAACGAGTGTGCATGTATTTTTAAAAACAATTCTGAGCCCTTAATTGTATTCCTCTGTTATCTGCTTCCATAGAACTGAGGCTTCAAAAGACACAGAGAGGACTTCACCTGTTCCCTCACCTACGTTACGTGACAATATCCCCAGTTCATGCAGCGACAGCGAGGAGGGGCACGAGCAGAAGTCTGGGTTTAGCAAACCTGCTGCAGGCTCTGGATACTCTAAACGCCAATACAGACAGAGGTCGCCTTCATCAGGGAGCGGAGAGGAGAAGGAGAAAGAGAAGGAGAGAGACAGACATAAGAAGAGCCACAGAGATCAAGACCGAGACAGAGGAAGGGACAGAGACAGAGAGAGAGACCGAAACAGGGGGAGGGAAAGGAATGACAGACATGGAGGAAGACGAGACGACAGAGATAGAAGGAAAGACAGGGACAGAGGCAGAGAAGACGACAGAAGCAGAGGGAAGGGGCATACAGAGAGCGAGGACAGGCACAGGAAGAGGGAGAGGAGCCCGAAGGAGAGACAGAGGGACAGAAATGGGGAAAGAGAGAGGAGCAGGAATCCAGATGAAGACAAGAGGAAGGACAAAGATCGGGAAGAAGAGAGGGATAGGAGGAAGGCGGAACCAGAGAAGACAGGGAAAAGGGAAGAGAAGGATCTGGAAAAGAAGGAAGCGGTCAGGGAACAGAGAAAGGAAAAAGAGGATGAAAAGAGACAGGAAGGTGAAGAGAAAGAGGAAACAGAGGAGAAGGTAAACAAATTTGCAAAGCGCAGCACGGATCAGACCGTGAGCTCAGCGAGAGAGAGGTACATGGCCAGACAGATTGCTCGCTCGGCCTGTAAGACATATATAGAGAAGGAGGAGGACTGAGACCACTTTTATCTCACTTTAGAGGAGAAAACTAATGTTCTTTTATATTTTTCTTTTCTTTGTTTTTCAACAAATGCTATGAAAAGACCAATGAGTCCCCCCCTACTCTGTTACACAAGATCATTAGCTCCCACTGAAAATTCAAATTCACAGTTTCCTTTTATTTTTCCTTTTAAAGGCTTTATAATTTCCTTAAAGAGCTGGGCACTTCAGCTTTTAACAGATGTTCCTCAAGGAGGGGTAAAAAGTGCTTTTTTTCTTTTTTGGGACACTAGTTTGTGTTTACAGCACTGAAGGAGAGTATGTGGAATTGACTCTAAATTAAGTACAGTGCTCATGTTCATTGTAATGTAAGAATATGTCACCCCGTCAAGTTGTTTGGCGTATTCACATTTTTGGACAAAAAGACAGGTCTGTAGGAAAATAAAAATTATATTTCTTACTAGGATCAACTTCCTGTTTTAGTCCTTTCATTGAATTTGTTGTAAATAAGAAAAATATTGAATACTGCCTACCACCACCTCCTCTTCCTGTAATCATTGACCGCAATGTGCACTGCAGTGGACAGAGAGAGAGGGAGAGAGTGCGGCACGGGCAACACTGTTTTTGATTTATTGTGAAATAAGACAGCTGACTTGTAAAATAATTCTTTTGACAGAGAGCCAAACATCACACACAGGAATGAGTGTATATAGGAAATGGTATGTTTTTGCTTAATTCATAAGATGGATGAATGTGGAATGACCTGTGAGCCACAGATGCCGCATTTGATCACTTTTGTTGAGGTCTTGTATCTCTCTGATGTAGCCACTTATGAATTATTAAAACATTTTCTGGTCCAGACTTTCTTCTGGTTGTCATTTGCAGTTTTAAAATGTGCACAAAAATACAGCAATAGCTCATAATTTCCGAGGGTTAGAACGTTTATTCCATCCAATTATTACAAGATAATTTTGATTAGAGAGTCACGTTAATGTGTTTACAGGTTTTGCACAGGAAGACATGAATTTGTAAGCAAGCAGTGTTCGATTGCAGGAATCTTCTCTTGTGTGTCCTGTGCTCCTGTGTCAGCGCCGGATTAGTACATGGAGAAATGGGACCACTGCAAGTTAGAAAAAGGAAATTTGTTATTATACATACTGATGACACTCTTTGGTGAAATTTCACCACAAGACTATTGGTTGATATTGCTGCTTGTACTTTGGTAGATGATGTGAACATTTTGGCTTTATGCTATCTTTTTGCATGTTGGACATCTTGAGAAAAAGAAGAAGGCATCCATAAAAAGTGGAATTAAACTTGCCTCCTCCCAGGACAGATGGATGATTCCATCAGAGGATTTGTCATTGAAGACGTCTGTAGAGGAAGCAAACCACAAACGTTACAACTTGTTATTGAATATAACATGTTTAAAAAACATTTTGGTCATTTTTTTCTCCCATGTATTTAAGGTGGATTTAGTTCTCTGGCCCCACTGCGTTCTTCCTCTGAGTATTCAAAAGGAAAGTGATTTTGAAAGGGATTGAATTGGTCATTGCCAGGTCACTCACTTGAAGTGTTCTCCAGGTTTAACATGATAGTGATGAACTCCTCCAGGGTGGTGGATGAGAAATCTGAATAGCGGAACATCATCAGAGTCACCAGGCCTTTGCTGGCATTCATTCCTGGTACAGACAAAAGGAAGAAAGCGGCCAGTTACAACATATGAAGCATGTTTCCCATTCTTGAACTGATAAAAGCTTGACATTGAAGTTAAATAGCTTAATATTGTTACCTGCACCCTCAATTGCCTTATTGAGCTCGTGCTCGGACAGGGATCCATTCTGGCTCACATCGTAGCGGTGGAAGAGTTTCTGCAAAAACCATTGAACTGCGGTTAGAAACTGTGAATATAAAACTCCTCATAATGCCTGCATTTGCTATATTACCTTGTAATTCTCAATCTTCTTCCAGAGAGTTGTGAATTCAGAGAAGGTCATCTTCTTCCTGTGGTCAGTCTTTGCATGTTAAGGAGAGAAAAACTCAGAGGAAAACTGATGAAGCTAACGACAAATAACTACTGGCATAATTATGCAGACAAAGTAAAAGATTTGAATTTTTCCTTTTTAGGATACATCCACAATAGCTATCATTTTCCGGCAGGTATCCAAATCGAAGCCGTGCCAGGTCCCTGTTAATGGCAGGTACAAAGAAACTCAAATCAATCTCCAGAGTGATTTGAATTAGAAATGAGAATCATTTCAAAGGATGTGTGATATAAATCAACTTACCATGGGGGAAGTTGTCATTCAGGAGCTTCTGGAGCTGCCTGGCACTCAACTCGTCTCTCTGACAACAGATACGGAAGCAACAAAAATGTGAGCAATGGAAATCAGAAAACTGTAAGGAGAGAGAAAGATTCAAAGACAGACTATCGGTAGAAAAACAACACACCTTATTAACGTAGCGGTTGAACATTTCACGGACTGGATCCTTGTCAGTGGGGTCCTCCTTGTCTACATCTTCATCTGTTGGGATCTAAAGTTGACAAGTTAATGGATCAGACGTGAAACTGGCAAACAAAGCCTGGTTTCCTCCCCACACAGCTTTAGTATGCTCTGTATTGTTTTATTTCAAACCTCAGGAAGGACCAAGGTCTCCTCCTCATGGTCATGGTCATGGTCATGATCATCGTCATCATCTCCATCATGGGGACTGGGTGCAGAGGAGCTAAAAGTCACTTTCTCATATATGGTGTATTACTTTTTAAATGTTCACTAAAAGCAAATGGGGTATCAAATATCAGTGTGCCATCACCTGATCTTAGCCTCAGTCTTGGAGTAGACAGTGAGAACGAACTCTGCAGTCATGTAGGGCTTCATGGTGGAGGGGACGATCACATACTCTCCGGGCTGCAGGCTGTGCTGCTCGATCAGATCTCTGTCGCTGGTGTAAAACTGAGATTGTTTCACAGGCCTGTTTCTTTTAAAGAAGGAGGAGTCCAGGCGTCCCTTTCGTGTCTGGAAAAATAAAGGAAACTTATTTAATGAAATTAAATTGATTGTTGAGCCTCATATTATCACATCACATTATTCAGGTCATTTAAATGTAAAATTGTGATAGTAGTGTGATATTTGTTCCTACCCCTGATGGAACCTGTTGGATGAGAAATGGAAGAAAGAATATCATTACACAGTTCACAAATCAGTTATAAGTGCTAATTTTCACTCCTGTTACAAGGGATTTTGCATTATTCAATTATTAGTTAATATTTAACCAAAATTAGAGATGCAAACCTCAAAGATGGTAAGTCCAATTGGGTGGGATCTTTTCTCTTTGCGACGCCGCTGCTTAGGCTTCTGCATGAGAGAGAGCAAGATGTTTTTGTCTCCTGCTTTCTCCTGGCCCGTTTTAGTCACCTGGATGCGGTACTGAGGATTTGTTGCAAAGGAGTCTGCCAGAAATGAGAAACATTAACAACAGAAATGAAACTTCAGAGGAAGGCTTATAAATTATGAAAGAATCCTCTTGTTGTTGCAGTCAGGTTGTTTGAGTTGTTATGATAAGGTAAAAACAAATTAATTGGACTCACATTCATTCACGTTGCCGCCTGCAGATCTCCCAGCGACCCAGCTGCCCTCATAAACCATGCATTTCCACTGGCAGTCGAGGTCTCCGTAAATGAAGTTGGGGTTCTCACAGCAGATGGACAACATAATAAAATAGTAACAGAAGTCCTCCAACTCCATCCTGACAGATAAAAGCAGTCACAGAAAAAAAGTTAATATAAACCACTAGGACTGACTCCAGTGGTAAAATTACTGTAGCCCACATCTAAAGTACAGAAGAGAAACTAATTATATATGGCTTTTGGTTTTAGTCACTAAAAACTGATGAATTAAATGATTTCTCATATTCATTTATTATCAGTCTCAATGTTTAAAGGAAACTTATTTAGTTTTTGACCACTAGTAGTGCTGTGGAGCAGCGTTGGTAAGACAAGAAAGAACACGCAGACGTGGTTTCATACTATTCCACTGATTAACAGCAGGTGGCAGTAACATGCAAGAAAAATGTAACAAACTTGCAAGTAAATAACATAGGTTGCAAATAATCCCAAACACTTGTTTTAAGAGGAAAGGAGTACAATCATCATATTTCTCAGCTCTCAAGGTTAGGCGGATGAGTTTGAAGAAAGGGACAATGATACTTTAGATGTAGGTAATTTACCAGAACTCTCCATCCTCACGGTCGAAACACTTTTCACGATCTTCTGGCCTCACTTTGTTCCACAAATCTGATCTGGGCACAGGAGAAAAATGACAGAATTCAACATACTGAATGAATGAATGAACTGATAACAGATTTCTTCTTGGTTATTTTTTTTGTTGTCAATATAACATGCACATATAGTAGAGCAGATGTAGGGTTAATTGAAGTACTTGTCGCTCCACTTTCCGTTCCACTCCTGTCTGCCCCAAGGGTTCATGATCCGCAGCAGCTTCACTTTGGAGCCATAATAATTGACCTAACAATGAAATGATTCATTAACAAATGAGGAAATACCAAATCACTGCTGATAACATCTTGCTGGCAATTAAACTCTTCTTATTCTGCAGTTTACCTCAGTGACTGCTGTGACAGAATAGGCATGTGCATCCACCAGTCCAGTGTGCGCTACAGTGTTCACCAACTGACCCTGTAACAGATGAAACGGTTAAATCACCGCAATGACTTTGTTTTTTAACATTTTTCTACATCTAAGAAATGACCTCTTACCCCTTTTGGGGCAGTACCGCAGCAAACCATTGACTTGCACCCAGTGGCTCGTTTGAGTGACTGCCACAGCTCCTCATCATGGTTTCTAGAATGGACCTCCCTGAGTTGGTAAGACATGTGCACACCTCCACTGAAGTCCTTACAGGCCTCTGATGGCAACCCAGCGTTCATGTCTGCATATGAGCCACACACTCTGAGGGAGACATAAAAAAAGGCCTGTGACATAGTGTTCACATTGGGAGGACTAGGATTATGGTTAGGGAGTTTTGCTAATATAGCATTTCAAGTCTTGATTCTGGTGTCTGTGCCACAACTGTGACCCACTAAAATGTTTTATATGAGAGGAGGTAAATTGGTTTCATACTTGGCATATGCCTTCTCCAGCAGAGGAGCCCAAAACTCATTTCCACCTTTGGAGCGGACCGACAGCAGCTGCTTGTTAAGTGTGGGCAGGTGGTCATCAATGATAACATCCACCCACTTGCCGAACCTCCAGAACTGACGGGATGGGTAAGAATCTGAAGTTAGTTGATTTAATGGCCAGATGCACTGTGAATGCAGTATTTCAACAGACTTATTATCAACACCTTACCCTGAAGTGGAAAATCCCTGCATAGTTGTTGAAGGACTGGTCCATAGGCACAACTTGTGCCATCAGTCCTTTATTGAAGGTCAGTGAGGAAATTGCAGCCAGAAACCAGCAGTTACCTGGTGAATGAAGAAAACAAGAACTTTTCTCAAACACAGCTGCATAGTTCAGATTTTCACCTTGGCTAGGGATTCATTTTTTTAGGCTGTAAAACAGAAATTCTTGCTTACCCACATTGCCTTGACCAAAGTCAAAGCGTGAGGCTCCTTTGCTCAAGAAAAGCGGCTCGCTGTTGTTGTTTTGTGCCTTCAAGATTTCCTGGACAACACATCAGATGCAGACAGGGATGTAAAAGCATACACAAAAGGAAATGCAGACTTAACTATTTAAAAATGTGTATTCCTCTACTGTACAAATTTTTTGCATTAGATTTACATAATGAAGAGAAACTATATTTTAAAGTCTGTTACACTTGGTCGAAGCCACTCCACTTGGTCTTCCTGCCAGCTGGCCAGATCAGGCAGGTCTCCGAGGGATTGGTTGTCAGGTGGGAAGGTGCTGTCCACAAACAGCCTCCTTCTGCGGAGGCAGTTGTCTTTCAACTGAGCATAGTCTTGGTTGCTGAACTTGGCAGGGTTGGAGGGGCTTCCCTCACTGCCATCTTGGTAAGTCAAATTGATGATAGAGGTGCAATTTCCAGATTCAGACATGTTGGCAAGAGGCTTCAGACAGACTCTGAGACATGAAGAGAAAGACAAAATTAGAGAATTCTGGATCTGATTTGAAATGCAAAGAGATGGATGGAGATCATTACCTGTGAGACGACTGCAAACAACAACTGCTTCCTTACAAGAGAAGGGACTTGGAGGTGTCCAGTCTGGGCTTTGCAGTAGACCATCCCTCACTTATATACATACTGTCTTACGTAAGTCTGAAGTCAGACCCACCCCCCCAGGGTGAGCTGAGCTAAAATGACAGGGAACGGTGAAGATTCTGGCTGGGAAAACTTTTTTCTGGTAGTCATCACCTCCACTAAAATAACACTCCCATCATTCCCATCATGTCAGTTCTGCACTCTGGCATGTGAAATTCACATGATTAATGCTTGAATGAACTTTTTTGCTTTAAGTGAACTTGACAAAATTGCGTGGTCTCTTAAACTATTGAATGGGTCCATCTTTCATTTAACAAAATATAGGGGAAAGGGGCAGCTATAGTTGATAATTTTCTCTCAGACACCATTAAAATAAACATCAGTGGTTTTGTGTAATGCAAGTCTCTTGAACATCTTATGAAAGTGGCCTCAAATAATATTTAAACTATAAGCAGAAGACAAGATGTGAGATCTGTTTAATCTTTCCTTGATGTACTTTGATTTTTTTTTATTAATTAGCATCAAATTGTGAAGAAAACTACACCCACATTTCATATTTAATCATTAGATTTTTTCATATCTAATTAAACTTCACAGCATGTCCATGCATTTTAAGTCAATAAGATCTCAATGTCTTTTCAAAACTTACGAAAATTTATTTCTCTAAATACTGACAAGAATTTGGCAAATTCATGTTTTCTGCATAATAGGATAACTGCCTTGGGTAAAATATGTACATGAGAACTGTCATGCACACAGTGATCTACAAGGGTATATTATTTTGCCATAAACTGAAGGCAAGACTGTCAGACATACAGATGCAAAAGCTGAGCAATGGAAGCTTTATAAATAAATATCAAAGCTGCTGTAAAGGACCTGTTACCATAATTCACCTCAGAGAACACCATAGTTGAGTCATTGAATCTGTCTAATGATCATTTCAATCCTGTTGCAGAATCAATGCATCAACCATTTGAATAACCAAGATAAAAGTACCAATGTCAGAGTGCACCTTCTCATCTGCCGTGGGAAGTCCCGAGTAAGTCCTGACATATGACAATAAATCTCTAAGTGTCCTTTAGTGTTTGATTTTTTTTCCCATCCACTTTTAGGTTTACAGTTTCCCTGGGCAAAATCTGTCGAGAAAGCACAGTAATTTATGACAGCTGCAGGGAAGGTGGTCTCTGATTTGCATATAGTGCTGCAGTATGACATGCAATTCTTTATGACGGAATTCTTCCACATGAGGTGCAGGAGGTACAGATGTATAGAATGGGTTATCAAATCAGTACAGTAAAAATAGGAAACTTAACAGGTATCCTAGTCTTACGTGTATGCATTAGTAATAAATAGTAAAGTATAAAAAAACCCTCAAATACCAACATATTTTTATATACTTGATATTCCTGCAGGGAGAAACTTGTGAGTGGTGCTGTGACAGTTTCCCAAGCTGTAAAACACTAAAACACACAGACACAGCTTTCAGATAATGATCATATTTGTGGTCTATGGTTCATGATAATGAAAAATATAATACTGGAAATCAGTTTATATCCTTTTTTCCTGCCACCCCATGAGTTTGAAATCACAGGTGTACTGAGACACAACAAAAGCCTCTTTAGTATCCTACCGACATGTCAGTACATATCTACTGACATACCTTGCTAAGAGTCATTATGGGCTTTAGTGTGTCTGTGGAGAGGTAAAGGAATCAGTTAGCCTTGGGACAAATTCTTGTAACACAAGAAGTAAACACGCTATGCACGGTTCACTATGGAAAGCAGAGCATGAAGTGGAGGCAGGAACGATTTAAGAAGTTTTTCACCAAAAATTCTGAAATATGAAATGAAATACTGTAAATCAGTGTGAGTCAGTGCTGAGTAAAGAAATGCAAGCATTCAAAGACATTTTAAAGCATGCTTTTTATGGGCTTCCAACTGAAGATCTAACTACGCAACCCAATTACATTGTCATTTTCAGTACTGGGAAAATAGCCTTTACTTCCTACATGTTGAGTTATGCAAATTCCCAATGAAGAATTAACAGCAGAAAGCAGGAACATGGAAGTGATGGTGACAGCAGGTGTGCAAAGGAATCATAGCAACAAAGAACAAAGCTGTCATTTGAAGAAATTCAGACAATAACGACTCCAACAACTTTCAGAATTAGGCTGAGTGATTGTACACGTTTACTGTCTTATCCAGAGGTAGAGCTGGTTAAGCCTTGCTTGGAGCAAAACCTTCAACACCTGTCAGTCAAAATGTTCAAGCTATCGCTCAGCGTTTCATCTAAACAATAACAACAATTTGACAAGGTATGCATTGTATATATAACACAGCATGCTGCATTTTTACCATCTGCAGATAGAGACATTGGAGTTAAACAATTTCACAACTATTTAATTTGTAGAGTGCTTCTAATAAAATAGCTATATTTTACTCAATTACACTGATCAGCTGAGTTAAGAACAGTCTTTAACCAAACTTTAATGAAATGGTACAAGATCGACAATTTAGCAGACTAACAATATGAGAAAAACGAATGACAAGATGCCTATCAGCACATGTTTGCATGCTTACCACAGTGAACATTATAAACATTAGCTTCTAAACATCAGCTAGCAGTTCATATCATCCTTGGAGAACTGGTTGACATGCCGTCACAGATTCCCTACCATTTAAAATGCCACAGCTGATTATGGTAACTACGGGAGGATAATAACATTCACACTGTAAATTGTTTTATATCCTGGAAGAGAGAAGATGGAGGTCGCTGCACAAAGAACATAAATGGGATATTTTATTTAATTGATGTGGTAGACTATAATCAGATTGTTATATTAAGATGTAATCCTTATTGCTGTTTAACTGGCACCTGTTTAGAATCATTATACTTTCAGTATGTCACAGTTTTGACCTGTAATACAAATCAGTTCTATTTAGTCAAACAACAATGTTATTAAGGGCAGTTTACAACAGGGCTGTGCTCTTAACTACAATATCCAAAATTATGTGTACACTCCTCCTAATTGGTGGGTTTTTGCCTCTGCCACACCCATTGCCGAACAGGTGCATTAAATCACGTTAAACCTGAAGATGCAGCGGGGTACTACCATTTTTGTTTAGGTGAATGGACTAAGCCGGGCAGGGGAGAGAGAGGTTGAAAATTTCACATTGCTGCATTCTGCATGAGGAGGGTGAAATTGCTTTAAAGTTCCTGATTACTGTCTTTATGAGCAATAGTGTAAAGTTATACAACATGGAAACCTGAACTAATGTTCAACAACAAACAAAAAAAGCACATCTAATTTTCTAATTTATGGAATAGCGCAATTCTGCGCTATTCCATAAATTAGAGGTCATGTCAATATAGAACTGATTTTCTGCGTTTTGTGAACTTTAATCCAACACATCAGAAATCTTGTGGCAAACTTTCTCGGAAGACAGGAGAATATAAATGAGTCAATGAGACAAGAATAATGTCATAACATCCCACCAGCCCATATTATTAAAAGATTCTTCCTTATTCCTGAAACAGATGCATTTCAAGTCCAATGTCCAAATGAAATACCATTTCATGTGCCAGTCTGCGTGACAAAGCCTTTCGCCCCTGCATGTGTCCGGCATCCACTCACAGTTTTGCACTGGGCGGCTCTGTTCATGAAATCCCACAGGTCAGATGGATACAGTACAGCATGTAGTTGATGTACACACCTCCACTCAAGTCCCTGAGAGCTTCAGATGCAACACCAGCAACTCTCTCTATAAGATCTACAAACACTGAAGCAAAAAACAAATGGGCACTTTTGAATTTAGTATTCATGAATGTGTGTCATCCTTAGCACAGCCTCCATTTAGTATTTCTGAAATCATTTATTTTTAGGTTTTGGAGGACAATCTTCTCCAGGAAAAGAAGAAAAGTTGAAAAGAAAGGTATGGTGACAATAAAGTAGTCCAAATGACACATAACTTAACAAGACATCACCAGCATTATTTTACCTTGAAGTGAAATGAAGCTTTATCCAGAGACGATTCTGTCATTGGCAACTTGCGAAGAGTCACCATCTCAATAAATGAAAGAAACCAGCGATTGAAAGAAGACAGTCTTTTTTCCTGGACAAAAATAATATTAATATTGCGAGTTTGCACACCAACATCTCCTTGTTTGAAATCATACCTTGAAGTTTCGCCCACAAGAAATGACACAACAGGCTTCATCAGTTGCTGTATCTGAAATCAGACAACAGCAACTGGTGAACAACTTTATAAAGAGTTAGAAAATGACATCAAGCAACAAACTACAGAATACAAGGACATGGATCTTGCCTTTAAAGTTGGAGCCTGGCAACTGATTCAAAGTATAAAAACTGTGTGAGCAGACCAGGAAATGTGTAAGTCATTTATATCAATCAAGTACATACGTCAATCTCAGATACAGTTCAGTGCAGGTGAAATCAACGCCTACTGTACAGAGCTTGCAGAGAATGAATTACAATTAAGTAACTTTGCTTTACTGTGTATTTATTCACATATTGGCACTGTGAACACAAGTGATTTCTAAATTATGTTCTTGCGGGCTTGATTACAGGAGTGATTCGGAGCATGGCAGGGAGGAGTATGGCTGTGTGAAAAACACAGACAGTGTGCAGATGTGCGTGTCAGACAGCATTAGGCAGGCCTGAGGTGAAGATTATAGTTCAACTTCCCGGGGTGGAATGTCAGGAAGTACAGTTTTATTTAACTACTGTCGTTAAGTACAAATTGAAGTACTTGTACTTTTCATTTTTCATGCTTTGTTTTCTATTTGCCAAGAAAAGGTTGTCTGGTTTTTGACAACCTCATCACATTAGAACATGTCCAGTATGTGCATGTGTTTCAGAACACTTTGCCTTACCTGATTAAATGCTTCTCTTTACCCTCTCAACTGTTTACTGCTTTTGTGAACTGGCCAATTAAATGGAGTATTCTGACACAGTGACATACATCTATGTTCATTTTAATTTGTAATTAGATTAGTTTTTTTCCCCACCATTTTGCAATTAGCATAAAAAGTCAATATCTTATTTTACATTTATGTCAGTACCTGTGTATGACATTTGTTTTACATTGTTCTTTGCATCAACAGAAGTTTTACAAATTACCTTTAATGATCATTATCACAAAGTACACGACCAGCTGGAGGAGCAATGGGAAATAAAGAGAGAGGCACACAAAATGCACTGAAATTAACTAATTTATCTTAAAAAGGCAAACAAAACAACCAAAGAGGTGAGATTTGGATATTAGTTAAGTGTGTGGTGTAAGTGAGTGGCTGTGTAGGAAATGTGATAAAACACCAAACAAAGCACACAGAGAGTCACTCCAAGAGGCCGGAGGTGGCAGCTCTAATAGCAAGTGGAAGCAATGGGCCCAGGTGACAGTCCCGCCAATACATTACCCAAATCTCTGAGAGATAAGATTATAAATAGCAGTTTGGTGAGGCGTTGCAATAGCAACAGTGCTCTGTGGAATAAAATATCCTCCAGTTTAAAAAATGCTGGAAGCCTCTCCTGTTTCACCGAAGATACAGCCCAGGTTCACTGTGTGTCAGCTGATTTGTGGTAATTCGATTAATATTTGATGTAATTTTATTTGCGTGTATGAGAATATGCACCCTCAAGACACTGCATCCATTGCATACTTAATAATGCCCAGAATGTACAGAGAGTAGGAAGGACTGGGTTAATAAGAGTCCAAAACCCCTTTTTGCCTCAGGCGGTTTCATCCAGCCACATTACATAACTATCACCAATGTAGGACACTTCCATTTTTATGACATTCTTTTTCGAAAGATTTACTACAACTTTCCATAGTCGCACACCTTCACATACCAGTGACAGTCCCTTATGGCTCACAGTATTCTGTAATTATGGCCTGTAACACAAAGAAATACTTCTAAATGCATATAACAAGTGCTTCACTGGGATTTGCATATACAAGTCTCTGCAGGTAACGGCATGAGTTGGAGACTAAAACAGGAATTTCCTCTATCTTCTGAAACTCATGCAGTTCACGTTTGTAGAAGAGGATGATTATTTTTAAAAACAATCCTTATACTTTAGATTATATTAAAAACAGCATTGTTTCATTACTCTATCTTTGTTGTTGTTGGCTTTGCTAACTACTGTTTTTTTTCAAGGTGTTCAAAGTGTGTTTGGGCCTTTACAATTATTTTAGTATGTTGTGTATATACTCATATTACTCTTTATCCTGCAGTAGATAAAGTGGGAGAGTGGCCATCTATGTTGACATCAACCCAATTTCCCCATCTCTAAAAACATTAAGACAATTTGTTCATAGCAATAAAACTTTTATACCTGAAGATAAATTTCAAATTACAAAGATTCATAATGGAATCTTTTGAGCGTCTAGTTTAATTGATTTATCTTGATGAGATATATCACATCATATTTATTTTGAAACTTTGATCCAGACGTGTGTCATCGACAATCTTATAGATGAGAGAAATCAGATATTTCCTGGAGGCAACCACAGAGCACAATACGTGTGTCATAACAGTTTGCTTCACTTGATTAAACATCATTTCACGTCTGGAAGGCAGACCTGAAAGGGAATGTCTTGGTCTTGTCTTTCACACCAGAAGGTTTCTTTATGTTTTTCCCGCAGGGTTGTTACATTATTTTTCTCTTAAATGTTACACAGTGGAAAAATAAAGTTTCTCAAACTCCCAACAGAGAAAACTCTTTTGATCCTTTTGTTTGTACCCCATAGCTCCAAGAAGGAAGCTGATTGAAAAGGTTGGTTTTTCTTCAGGGCTTTTAAAAATGTCTGCTTGTTAAACCTTTAATATGAAGACGGATGCTTGTTGAACACTTAAACATCCCTTAGGACCAACTTGAACATTTCCCCTGGAGGTTTCTTGTGAAAGTTTCTGTTTATATTTAGTGCTTGAGGTTTAACAAACATGATTAATGCATGCGTATTCTTCCTCAGCAAACATTTCATAAAACTGTTTTCCTGGGAAGTTTAAAACCTGCACTGTTTACACCTAATGTTTACTTGCTTGGAATCTTCTTCCCTGCATTTAGCTTGCAAATTGTGTTTCTTGGATCATCACTGCCACCTGTGGATCGATAAAACAGTGTGAAGCCATTTGCAGGAACGACCCACATTTCCTCAAGTGGTATTGCATATTTTGCAGATTTTTCTTTCGGTCCCTTAATGTGAGAGTGGCTACTACCATCTATAGCACTAGATAGATGGTAGGATTCACAAGTTTCCATGCATATTGACAAATTGTAATTGTGCTGCAAATATTTATCTCATGAATTCATAAATCATATATAACTTACTACAAATCCATGTATCTCTGAATCATATATTTCTCTCTTGAATGACCATTTAAATGCTTTGTTAATAGTAAGTTCAACATATAACAGATGGTTATAACTTACTTTGATCACTATTATAAATCGATGCAGCACCCATAGTGGGTTTCTTTCATTTTGTGACGTCCCCAATCTAGGGAACTGGTACGCAGCATGATTTGAGCCCCCTCGCTCCTCCCATCCCCAAGAATGTGGCAAAGTTCAGGTTTACAAAATTCAAGTAGCGTTTATTTGGCTTGGACATGAGAATAGGCCCCAAAACAACAAACAGATCTCTTGCTCTTACCTTCTACCAAACAAAAGCAAACAAAAGACATGGATCTAACCTGAGTCCTTAACACAAAAACAGGAGAAAAATGGTCAAACAACAATAGGGCTTCTCACTCCTACAATCACTGCTGAACAGAGACAGTCAGAACCTGAACAGAGCAAACAAAGGTACACCGGCGGCCATTGTTGGAGATGAGGGAGGGAGAGAGGGAAGAAAACCGGTGCAGGTCTGCTTAAATATGGAGCACCAACCAGCTCACATCACCTGGTCATGTGGTCCTGTAACACAAACACAAAATACACACATACCTACACACACACACACACACACACAGCAGCATGTCCTAAGACGAGACCTTCAGGTGTCTTCACTGCATCTCGGCCTTAGAGTAGATTGTGATGATGAAGCTGGCGGTCTTGTTGGATTCATACGTGCAGGGAATGATCAAGTACTCTCCCTGCTCCAGACTGTAAAACTCAATCAGCTCTCTCGACTGGCTGAAGGCGCTGACTTTCAGAGGTTTCTCATACTGGAAGAGCGAAGATGATAGTCGCCCTTTGGGTGCCTGCAGAGATTAGAACATTTCCTTTCATACATGTATGAATGGAGACTTTATGTATTTCCTTGGTTATTTCTTCAAAAATAATATGGAAACATGTTTTTATTTACCTCTGGGGGCACCTGGGAAGAACGAATGAGTAAGATATGAGATTAGATACTTTTCCTTTCACATAGTAATATGACACAACAAAAACACGGTGCGAACAGAAGAGAACACATCACTGACCTTGTAGATGATGAACCCCATGCCGTGATATTCAACTTTACTGCGATATTCTTCATCGGGCTTCTGCAGCAGCGACAGTAAGATGTTCTTGTCCCCTTTCCTCTCTCCCTCTGCTGCCTTCACGGTGAGACGGTACTGTGGATTTGTCCAAAACTCTTTTGGACCAAATCACCAGATGGTTACAGAGTTTACAGAGATGTCTTATTTTCCTTTTTGTTTGATTTTGGGGATTTCTAACTGACTGTTGACACCTTTTTGAGTGAACAGTGTTTAGTAACATGGCCACTATCATTATGTTGAAAGATAAAATGACCTTCACATACTTGTAAGTTCACAGTATCTGAGATTATCACATTATAAATCTCTGCACAGTGTTTTGGGGTCTGATGAGCTTTTCAATTCATGGATCGAGATGTTATTTCAGTGCTTGACAGAAAACACTAACAAGGCTTTTATTAATAATAATGGAAACTCAGACCTCACCTGCTCCACCGTCCGAGCCCCCGGCAGATTTTCCAGCCTCCCAGCGGCCTTCTCTCAGTGAACACTTCCACTGGCACGCTGCGTCGCCATCCACAAAGTTGGGGCTGTCGCAGCAGATGTCCATTTCTTCATAATAGACGCAAAAGTCCTCCATCTTCATCCTGAAATAGTGGTGGACAAGAATGAAGGTCAGAACTTTTGATATGCACTCTGAAAATTTTGGGAATATTTCTCCAAATTGCCAAAGTCAAGATGTTTTGAAGGTATGGTTGCATTAATTCATGTTTTAGACTGTCAGAAAGTTTTTTCTTCTGACATCATTGTACTCTGTAACACCACACTGGATATATTCTTAAAAAATCTTTGTGTAAATGATCATATACAGTAATCCTATGCATCATCTACAAAGTGTAATCTTTTAATTCATTTCAATATTTATTGCTATATGGTAATATGGGAATTTATTTTATTTTAGACTCCAAGATTGCCTACAAATGACAAAAGCCACATGTGAATCCTGTTTTGTGACCCCCCCCAAAAAAACTGAAACAACCCTCCAACGATGAATGTTAAACAAGCTGCTCACACATTGTGGTAAACATGATAAATAAATTTGAATCTTCTTTGATCGCTTTACCAGAATTCTCCATCATTGTGCACTTTCAGACTTTGCTCCCGCACCTCCTTGCTCACAGTATTCCACAATTCTGACCTGTAACACAAATCAGCTTTGCTCAATCAAATAATAAAGTCCTTTGCAGGGAGGGGTATAAATGTTGGTACAAATATGGCTATAACATTATCTACGTGTAGTTAGTAGCATAATTCATTACTTGTCACTCCAGTCTCCGTTCCACTCTTTCTCACCCCACGGGTTCCAGATTCTCACCAGATTCACTTTTTTACCGTGACTGTCGACCTGTTGGATAAATGATAAACAATCGCCTTGGTTACACTCTAAACTGATAAACAAGCAAAGCTGACAAAAACATGTCACAGTACTTATGCAAACCTACAGGACTAGAATATTTTTTTTCTTCATATCCCTTGAAGTTCAGGTGATCACTCATACGTTAACATCTAGTGCAGAGTACTAACCTGCTTGACTCCCGTCACGGCGAAGGCGTGGCCTTCCACCAGACCATACTTGTTGAAAATCTCTTTTCCTTTCTCCTGAAGCACACACATTTCACACATTTACACAAAATAATATTAAACAGATGTTATTCGGAACCATTATGTCCTAATTCAATTAAACACAATTCTGTTTTCTACCCCAGAAAAAGTCCCACATCCCATCATAGTTTTGCACTGGGTTGCTCTGTTCATGACATCCCACAGGTCAGATGGGCTTTTGGACAGTGTGTAGCTCATGTGCACGCCTCCACTGAAGTCCTTGAACGCCTCGGGTGGGTTTCCAGCAATCATGTCTCCGTAAGATCCACAAATCCTGAAGCAAATAAATAAATAAGCTTTTGAGAAACTCGTTGGCAAAAACTGTCTGATTAAGAAGTTTATAGTTTTACAGATTTTTTTTTTTTATGTTTGTTGGTTAAACTGTGCTGATTTGTGCTCGCGTTACCAGTCTAATTTGTTTCATTATTGTTTTTCAGTGTTGAAATGACAAAAATAAATAGAACTAGACTGAGGGTTTTTCGCTCTCAGATTTTGCAACTACAGCGTGCATAAATCATCACATACTTGGCATACGCTTTCTCCAGCAGGGGAGCCCAGAACTCTTTTCCCGACCTGGAGGACACTGACACAGGCACCTTGTTGCGTGTTGGCAACAAGTCGTCGATGACAACATCCACCCATTTCCCAAATCTCCAAAACTGTCAAACAAAATGAGTCATTGTAATTAGTACACAGTTACACAGAGTTATATAAATGGCCCTGTTGTTTTCAGGATTTGTTTACTGACTCAAAACCAAATATAATTTCACCTTGAAATGAAAAATTCCAGCATAGTTATCTGTGAAGCTTTGACCTGAAGGCACCACTTGTGCCATCAATGATTTGCGAAGAGTCAGTGCTCCAATGGATGAGAGAAACCAGCAGTTGCCTGTCAAAACCCAAAGAGCAGTTTACAATACCATCCAAGAATTCAACAAATCACAATACCTTCTATCCGGGCTTAGCAGTAAATCACACATTACAAACACAAACATAAGGATGAAATAAAAAAATCCACAAGTTTGCTTACCAACATCTCCTTGTTTGAAGTCAAACCTTGAAGTCCCGTCCACAACAAATGACACATCAGAGCCAAGGTCCTATCAAAAGTCAGACACATGAACCTTTCCTTTCTAAAATGCCTTATCCATTTTTCATTTTAGACAACAAAGAGATGAACTTACATGAGGACGGAGCCACTCCACCTCTTGGAGCTGCTCCGATGTGAAATCCTCCAGTTTTCCAAGAGAGTTGAGGTTTGCTGGGAAAGTTTCATCCTGAAATAAACTCCCCTCACTGAGGAGAGTTTTCTTGAGCTGCTCAAAGTCCTGACCTTTGAATTTCACTGGGTTAGAGGGGCTTCCTTCACCTCCATCCTCATAAAGAGAGTGAATCATCTTCACATAAGGGGAGGACATGTTAGAGAGCAAGAGCAGAGGTTTCTGGAGTCAGATAGACAGGTTGCAACTGTTGCAAAGAACAGTGAGATCGAAAAAGTCCTGCAGCTATTTTATATCTGCATAACAGACACGCGTTGAATGGGTCGGTGCACGTGAAGTCAACTCCCATGGTCTGATTCGGTGGATCAACATGAAATAAAGGCTTCACATTGCACAATAAGTTTACATTATAAGAGATTTAGGGTGTAGGCAGAGATTAACATGGCTGCATCCTCATGTCGAAAGACAACTGTCAAAACTTGACATGCATAATAAGAGTGACTTATTTACAGCGACGGTTAAACTATATTGTTACAGTTAAGAGCAGTTTCTCCATGTGATTACAACAAGGCATTGAATAAAGAAAAAAAGTCCAGAACCTGTTTGTGTTTAAGACAGGGTTCTTGACAGAGGCGCAGAAAAACAAACATCTTTTGATGCAAGCAAAAGCCTCAACGAAAACCATCCTGAAGAACAGGTATCTCTGTCTCACTTGCTTTAGTCATGTACTGGTTGCTACAGTTTTATTTGCAACATAGTTGTAGATTACTTAATGTTCAGATTCCATCAAAGTCAGATGCCTACCTTATTGAAGAGACAGGGTGCAGCATCTTAGACTAAACTTGTATCTATTGCATTTAAATGTTGGCATTATAGGGCAACTTGACTACTCATAATGGGGAAAACTGTCTTGCAAGTTTTAACTCCCAAATGAGACAGAAAAACTAGTTAGAACAGACATCAGGAACATGCAGGTTCATGAAAATGTAGTTAAATGTTAAAAAAGAAACCGCTAGATGTAATGGTGAGGCATGATTGTGGGCATGTTTTCAGCATGTTTTGATTCAACATTTCCTTCCAATTTGATTTTAAATAAGAGTTTGTGTCATGCAGGAGGCTGAAAAGACAAACAATTTTAAATCAGGTTGTTTTGACTCTTTATTACAACATTTAATCAATCTGCTTCTTACACCTGGTAAAACATTCTGAGTTCTTGAACAATGTGCTCAATATACACTGCTCACAAAAATTAAAGGAGCACTTTAAAGAAACACATTAGATACATCAGATCTCAATATGAAGTTTGATATCTATACAAATGACAGGGCAGTGTCTTAGGAACAAGAGGATGTCTTTTAATGGAAATAAAAGTTTTCAGCCTACAGAGGGCTCAATTGTGAAGACGCCATAAAATCAGAGTGAGATGAAGATGTGGCAGGCTACTCCATTATTTCCAAAACTTAATTTCAAAATCAAGAGGGAGAAACTTGAAATGACCTCCACATGTAAAACCAGTCCTGTTTTGAGGGTTTTCTAATTGTTGCCACTGAAGTGCACCTGCTAATTTCATGAACACCAATACAGCTGAAATTGTAGTGTAGATCCCAACAGTCTGAGGGTAGAAGCCTCTGTGCATTATGGGGTATCAACCACCTATGACGGCAGCACAGACGATATCGATCTGCAGACAGGAGCCCATGAGTCCATCATCTGAAAGACAGGGAAGCAGATCAGACTGTTGAAGAAAAGGCACCTCAGTAAACAAGCTTACGAAACCACTGAACACCATCATAACACACCCAGTGGATTAAGACCAGCTGAGCATGATGAAATCAGACTGAGAGCAGGTGGATTTAAAAAAAAAGCCAAAAAGACAAATCCACTTTATTCTCTCCTGTCAGCCCTTTCCTTCAATAAAATCTGTTATGCAAACAGTCACTCTTGGTTCCCACACACCTGACAATTGGGAGACTTTGAAACCATTTCACCATTTTCAGTATGATGTATATTCATCTTCCCACCTTTAGGTTATACATTTCTAATACTTTTCTGCAACAAAAGTCCTAAAAAAAACACCTCAGACCCATTTCATTAGAAAACCCCTTTATATATGGGTAGACTTTATTTGCTTTACAAAACCGCTTCCTTAAGTTAGTTAATATTAACAGTTGCAATAACCCAGTTTTCCCTGCAGGGGTCATTCTGAACACCCATTCTGAAGTTTAGAGAGTTTGGGCAGTTTTGAATATTTCAGCTCAGATGTTTACCTTCTCCAGTTACAGAGCACAGTCACTTAGTTTACAACTAAGTCACATGGCTGTCTTACCGCTTGATAAGTTGGTAGAAATCATTTAATCCAAGCACATATTTTGATGCCGCCACTTGGCAGACTTCAGTGGGCCACAGCAGACTGGAAGAACACCTGTAGTAAAATATAAATGTGGAAAGTTAGCAAA